>JAUZNJ010031913.1:0-13955 GCA_034780135.1 Jordanella pulchra | reverse complement strand
AAGTATTGAGATTAACTTTTGTTATTGACCAAATACTTATTTTCTGCCATATTTTGCAAATAAATTCTTTAAAAATCAGACAGTCAAATGTTCTGGATTTTTTTTTCTCCTTTTGTCTCTCATAGTTGAGGTCTACCTATGATGTCAATTACAGGCCTCATCTTTTTAAGTGGGAGAACTTGCACAATTGGTGACTGACTAAATACTTATTTTCCCCACTGTATTATGGTCTGCTATATCAAAGAGAACTAGTGTTAGCAAACTAATGCACATTTTAAATCCTGCATCATTACTTTTTCACTAGAAGAAACTCTAATAGGATTTTCTACATTTGCATATAGATCGTAGAAACAAAAGCATTTTCGGTTTCTAATGACTGAATATTAAGAGAAAAGTGTGACATTAAACTGGTTTGTTTTTTAAATATGGAGGAAAACATATATTTAGGCTGATATTTTGGGATCCAGGACTGCAGCTGGATGTGTTGCCTGGATGTTGAACAGCTTTATAAAATCTGTAAAACTCTTTCCTGTACACACATTAATTATTGACGACTAGTCAGGGACCCTTACAGTGGATTTGGAGTAGGATATCCCTTTATTCCATTACATTTTTTGTTGGACTTTGTTACTGTTACAGTTTCTGAGACTGTTTCATGCTGTACAGGTTGTAAGTACACAGGGTACCTTTAGTTCAAGAAGATACATTTTAAGACCTTTGATATAAATGTGTTTAATTAGCTTTTTTGACATAGTAAAATATTTCGAATAATCAAACAAATTCTAATGTTTGCCAAAAAACCTACCCAGTATGACAAAATACTGATTTTAAATTTGGATTTCAAACTAAAAAAAATAAAATAAAAGTAGGAAATCCCGGCCTACCTGGTTCTATGTGAAAGTGTACTTATACTTATGTTTGATTACCAGATCAGCAGAATCAAAATAACCCCTTAAAAATGTCTGACAACATGAGGTAGGCCAGCAGCAGGTCGTAGCGA
Source organism: Jordanella pulchra (assembly GCA_034780135.1). Lineage (NCBI taxonomy): Eukaryota > Metazoa > Chordata > Actinopteri > Cyprinodontiformes > Cyprinodontidae > Jordanella > Jordanella pulchra. Next base: position 12,955 of record JAUZNJ010031913.1, on the reverse strand, counting down.
ACAGTACATTATGGCCTTTTTTCATTCTGAATATATCACGTTTTTATCCAATGGCTCAATCATTCTTTTACCAATATAAGAGTCTTCATCCTCAAATAAAGAAAAAAAATTACAAGTGGTGAACCAGACAATCAAAATTAGTCAAAAAACCACATTAGAAACTTCACCAAAGAAGTCACAAAACAACACAGAACATAACATAACATGGCAGACCTCTTTTGCCTCAATTAAAGTAAGTGTTAAGGCTGGTCTCACATTTTCCTAACATAAAAAAATATGATTAGCAAGACTTTTATTCACTAACTGATGAAACTACAATGATTATTTTTGGAAGGTTTGCATTTCCTTTCTTCTGGTGTAAAACTAAGGCAGGTTTCCATTAAAAGAAATATCATACCGGTGGAGGTCTGGGGATTTTTCAGCATCTAGATGACCTCCCTGTAATTCAACCCTGTTCTTTACCAAAAATATGCTAAAATGGAGAAGACATAGCTGTCAGCTAGTAATCCTAAACACCGTTTGGTTATGCAATAAGACAATCAAGTTTAACAGCAAGTCAATCTCTGAATGTTTAAAAAAATACAACACAGTGGTTTTGGAATGGCCTATTCAAAGTCCAGAACCAATGCACCCAATAAAGTAAAAAAGAACCCAACCCTCAATAAGATAAAAATGTATAAAAAGAATAAATTTAATATTGTTTCAACGGCACTGTGTATCAGCTCGAAGGACAGTGACTGTCAATTACTTTGCCAAACATCATCAGCAATGCAGCACATGACAGCTAGCCAGTTACTGCACCCAAACATATCTAATTTGGATATCACACTCAATAATGCTGCTATTTTTGTGATCCAGTTTGTGCAGCTCTGCCAGAAACTCTGCTGTGAGCACTTATAATACAATCTGCTCTTAAATTGTTCAGTAACCATACAGGAAAAAGGAGCTAAATGTAAGACTCCAGTAAAAAGATTGTTGACATTTGTGGTGTTCCACTTAAAGTTAAAAGCCAGTAGACAGGAGCACCTCAAACACACATCCACTATCCACAGCTACTGTGGGTTTGTGCTTTTAAAAATAGCCGTGGCCTTTCCAAAAGTGGCAGGCAAAAGGTCTAAACAGGATCATTTAGCATTTTTCCAAGTTTCCCTTTGATACAGTAGTAGAGGCCCTCACACCTGGACAGTGATCGTTTTATCAGTCTCCTTCGTCTTGCTCGTCTGCCTGCCGGCGTCCACTTCTTTGCCTCCAGCAAAGGCAGGATTATATTTGACATGTTTAAGGAAGTGTTTAAGGAGGTGCAAGAAACGACACACACACACACACATGCAAGTGCGTACGCATTCCTGTTGGCAGCTTTCACTCAGTAACCTTGTGCAGCAGGATGGGTTTCGACAATCTGTCAAGCTGAAATTAATCAATGTGTTAGAAGGAAGAGGGAGATGAAGGGGGAAGTTGTTGCATTAACTCACCTATCATTACAGATGCCAGGGAGGATGATAGGGAGTGGCTTTTTGTTGTTTGCAAATCGATTCTTGCTGCATGATTGCATCGGGTTTTGAATGTGTTTTGGAGAATGTAAACCCTGGAATGCAATTATGGGATTGAATCATGTTGTTTTTGTGCTGTACCTACCTCAGTTTGATCCAAAAACATGACAAATGATACTTTGAGAGGAACAGTAGAATAAATGTACTCTGGAGCTCTGGCTTTGCATGATCCAATCAGCCTGTCTGCATCTACAATTTCCCAAATGCCTATAAAATTACTTAATTATAGGGAAAGATTTCCAAATAATTAAGAGGCCATTGTGGGTGGGAGCCTCACGATGTTTGTTTTTCTCAACAGGTGAAATCCTGAAAACAGCAGTTGCAAGTGAGGCAAAGCTTTAGAAACACCAAACGGAAGCATGGAAACATTCACAGTTTGTCCCAGAAGAAATTCAAACAGTAATTGGAGTCAGTACACCCTAAATAAGGAGAGATGTCTTGATCCAACATCCTGCCCTTTCAGACTGTTTTTGTAATCTCCGAGACATAGAACAAATGGCAGGAAGTGGAAGTGCCAGTATGTGCCGAGGGGCACCATATACCTGTTTTTTATGTTTACATGCTCAGACTTGTCAACCTCTCTACATTTCCCCCGGAGGTTAGCTTTTCCTCACTGTTGATGCAGACAGGACACTCTCTATCTCTCTGTACCTGCTAGCCAACTATTTATCAACTTTCATACCGAGCTAGTGGCTATAAATCACTGCTGTTAAAAGAGACAGGGAGAAGGTGGATGCCTTCAAAGAAGTTCACAGTCTTTGAAATAGCTGGTTTGTCAGTAACAGGTGTTTCATTTACTGTGTTTGTTCTCACGCCAGTTCTTTAGATGGTCCTGGCTGGGTCAAAAATGGACCACAATCAGTTTAAGAGAAAAAATGTGTTATTTTTCAATCAACCATTATTGCTGAATCTCATAATGTATCACTTCAATGCTGTAGAAATGGGGTGTGTAATAAATGGGCATTAAAACAGGTTTGATGGCAGGTATCAAGTCTTGCTGGGAAATGACTTTGAATATAGACTTAATGAAATTGGACAAACAGATGATGTTGCACCATAAAAATCATGACTGACTGTGAATTCTTAACTCCCCACCTATAAAAAATTGGATTCTTTACCTCTCCTCTCTTCCTTCAGACTCTGGAACTTTGATTTTTCTAAATTGAATTCAAACTATACTCCCATATGAAAATAAAAACTTTTCTCTTTAGTTGTAAATTAAGAAACTTCTAGTTTTGTCTTTAAAGAGTTGCCTAACGCAGGGAACAATACAATGCTTGTGCAGGTTGCTCTTGAAGCAGTGAATCTATCCTAAGTCCATATCTTTTGAAAGCTGCAAGCTCTTAAATGGGCTTTGTGTCACAAGTTTCCCAAAGCGATAGTTACCTTTGTTGCTTGTACAGCTTTTTATACCATCTTCCTTCCACTCTACCTTCAATTGAATTACTTGGGCATGGTATCCTATGAGCAGCCACCTGATCTTTACCCTACCATCTATGAGGAAGAGGCCGATAACTGTCAGATAGATTATAAAAAATTTCTTGTAACCAGTCTTCTTTGTAATTGCTTAGGCCATAACAAAATATGTTTGTAACAAACAACAGTTCATAATGGGTCTCATGCAAACTTCTATTCTTCAGAGGAACTGAATTTAAAGTTTCTATTAGCTCTAAGTCCTACTCATCAAAATTAATAGATATAAACTCCTAACACTAGCAGACGCTGACGGGAAAAGAGTGGAAAAGAGCTGGCCTTAATTTTAAGACTTAGGCGATGTGATAGTAGAGATTCTGCTGTCTTCAAGCAGTGGGGTCTCATAAACCTCAGCTTCAATGTCAATTTAAATTCACTCTAGATGCACACATTTCTCTCTATTAAAACACTTTACTAAACCACAGACACACAAACACCAGGGGGTGGAGGTTTGGCTGGAGGTGTTGTTCTGTGGCTTCCAGGGTGGCGCTTGCACTGGTTTGGTGGGGACCATGGGGTGTTAGGACGGCCTTGGGGATTTTGTCAGTGCCAATAATGGGCCCAGCTGGGGGTGCTCACCTAGAAGCTGTGATGTCATTGTGGGTCCACAGCCCACTGGACCCCGTCTGGTAGCAGAGGCCTGCAGGCTCTGCCTGTATCTTGCTTCTGATCCACCTCAGTGTTGGACTTATGGATGCCTAAGATTGCTCAGGCCTTTTGGAGCCATATCTATCTACCCTTTTTTTTATACTCTTGTGTTTTATGAATTTCCATCCCTCTTTTGTTCCTGCCACCCAAACAAATGTATACTGCAAAGGAACAAACTTACACTCACGCAGTCACTTAACAAAGTCACACCTTTTTCTATTTCTATCATCTCCACAACACACATACCAGTTGTGTTTTGCTATCCTTTGGATTGACTTCTACCCATTTCCTATTAATTTCTATGGCCTAACTCAGAACCCTACCCGTTACCTACCCATGCATACCTAACCCTAAATTTAACCCTAACGTATTTCACACCGAAGGCTTAAACCTGACCCCCAATCATAGATGAGAACCTTCCCCCATGAGAAGCTGTTGACTGGTCCCTACAAGGGCTAGCCCAAGGCACAAGTGAACAAAGAGATTGTTTTGGGGCCCCAGATAAACTACGGGGGCCCTAATAACAAATTATTACATTTATAATGATTTATATAATAATACAGAAACAAAAACACAGTTTCATGATAAAATTATGCATTTTAAATCAAAATATCTTTAACCATGTAAAAGTCATTACTCATATGTACAAAAAAAAAGCCGTCTAGGCCACACTGCTGGAGTATTAGGGCCACAATGAGGAGAAAAAAGTTTGAAAGGGGATTTTTCTCCACTCTTCCTCACCAAGTCAATAAAGCTGAAATGTTGAGAATAGAGTTAAAATGTATTACTGAGAAAAAACTGGTAATAAACATCTAGCTTTCAGAGGATGTAAGCTTATAAATGTCGCCAAATAAGTGGTTGAGCTGTGGTTTGCAGTTATTCACGTCCACTGACGTTATTATCGACTTTATGTTGGAACTATTTTCAACATTTTTTATCGATTCTCAACATTTCAGCTTTACTGACGTGGTGAGAGAGAGTGGAAAAAATTCCTCCCCCAACTGTCTTTATCCTCACTCTGGCCTTAATACTGTGCTTTAGTCACACATACAAGGAAGGACAAGTATAAACTTCTTTGAGACAAACCTGTTTGGAAAACAGATAAGCTTGGTATTTTATTGTTTATCTGATTTGATTATATCAATCTTTGTATGATTTCATTTATTCTATTATTTTTATAACAGCTATTTCATTTGTTTGTTGCTATTTTTGCAGTAAGGGTTAAATTTACATACTGCATAATATGCAGGTTCACACAGTTAGAATAGCAATTTATAAAACATAAGACACCATTTTATTGATCATTTTACTACTTTTAGTAATTCTAGATCATGCATACCAATAGGAGATGGTAACCAACACTGTCAGCCCTGCAATGAGTTTATAGTAGGTGTAAATGAACTGATCATCAGACTATTGATTGCAGCAATAGACATTCATGGCAGAAATCGAGGACTCCAAAATCCAATTTTCCTTTGGCCCGCATGGAGGCTTTGGCTGGTCCTTAAGGTCATACTAACAAATGTTAGCTACTATAATATCAATGTGATCTGCTTACTTTAATGCTGGATTGAATCTGGATTCAATAAAGTCAGTCAGACAATTTGAAAAGAGTCTTGAGAAATCCTTTTTGAAGAGCAAAATTGGTTTGATAGATTTAGGCAACCATCTGCTATATATAGTGTGCATAAAACACAACAACAGGGTGCAAAAAACAAAACAACTCCTGAAACTGTGTGTGCAATACATATATTTAAAATGGATAATAAAAAATGCAGGGGAATTCAAACAACCGAAAATTCTTTCACCTGAGAGATTCATTCAAACGTAACATGTGAACAATTGTGACCCACTCCACAGGAAACAGAGCCTTTGTCCTATACTCCATGGTTATAAAAGAAAGTGAAGTAGTAGTAACCAGCTTCAGCAGTCTCCTGTATTCAGTCTTCTCACATTGCTTACTTCCTCTCTCTAGGTTTTAAATATTTCCTTTTTGGTTTTTCTGCTGGAGCAACTCTCTATATAAAATAAAAACTAATTGCATACTCTGAAAGCAAGCTATGTTTTAATAGGGTGATCTTATTCTATTTTACGGCTGTTATTCTTGGCAGTGTCTCGTGTTTTTGATTTATTACCTAATGGTAATAGATTGTGGTTCTGGTGAAGGCTGCAGCTGTTGGCTTTAGAAGTGTGCTCTGGACTGCTCACTAGCCAGGCTAAAATAAGTCCTGCTCTCTTCTTCTTGTTTGAACAGAAGCTGCTGCCTCTTCATTTAGTGGTTTTCAGCAGAACTCGGGTATTTTTTCCTCCTCTTTATATAAATATATTCCAGAACACTACTACCTCATCTCACTCTGTATCATTGTAACAACTGACCGACCCAACCACGTACAGTTTTGCATCACAATTTGCAAGCAGAAAGAAAAACTTCTATGGGATAGCAAGTATTTAACTTTCCAAATCATTACACCACAGCAAAAGTGACACAATTCATCATGAATGGCTCTCGCTGCAATCTTTTCCTCAGCTCGTACAAATCCAGCGTGCTAGCAACGTGTCACCAACTCCATTGCTGAATTCATAAACATGAAGTAAACTGGTGAATATGGCCAGAAACAACAGACTGCTTCATTCCAGTAAAGGGGGGGAAATGACCAAACCCATATAATGTTCACATCAGCTTCTCATAAAAGCATTGCAGCTGGTGACAGCGTCTGTTAAAAAAATTAAATATCTACCCAGAGCTGATTCTTTTTAAACACACTTGAAGAGAGGTCTTCACACAAGAAAAGTTAGCCTAAGTAAATCCATTTAGCATTACCTAATTTGTATCCTGCAAAGACGTTGATACCAAAATCATGAGTGTGTGCATCTGCTAGAGAGGAGTAGTTATATTGGTTGAACAGTTAAACAACTGCAACCCTGTGGAGTAGTAATACTGCAGTACTGGAGGATGGAAACCTGCTATTTCCAAGCAGCATCCTGCTTCTGTCTCCGCTACGCACGCCGAGCATTTGTCATCAGCCGTCTGCATTGTTTTTGAACAATTGGTACTAATTTGCCATCTGGTTGAGGGAGCCTTTTGTTGTTTGGGGAGGGAAGCATTATGTAGTTATCAATGGTCCAGTCCACTCAGGGAGCCAGCAGTGGACAGAGACAGACAGCAGGACAATGCTCTTTATCTCGGCTCCGCTCTGGTTAACTTCAGTGGCTTGAGTGTTTATCAGAGTTTCTTGCAAAAGTAGGTCGAGCAAAGTTTACTTTTGGCACAGGCTGACATCCTGGCACTGGGGGTTTTATAAACATTACAATTCATGTACTAGATCGGGTTTAAAAAACCTTACTAACTGCAATAAAATATGGGAGAAATTTCCTCAGGTGCTCACAACCAATCACTCGACTTCAGTGTATTTTCCTGGAATTTTAGGTGTCAGACCAACACAAAGTGATGCATTATGTACAACATATTTGTACACAATGTTATTTTTCAATCAAATCAAATCTTGGAACATCTCTAAAAGAAGTGTTTCTTGTTGCTCTCTACCTAATCTGACTTAATTGATTTTGCACAGAATTGGTAGAAATCGTCCATCTCCTGGTACACGAAGCAAGTAAAGAAAAGTTTGCAGATGGAATTGCATAAAAAAAATGAATTCTACAAAGTATTTCTTAATGACTAATAATAAATGTATGGTTCAATTTGCTGATTTTAATTGATGAAAATGATTTCATTTTCTTTTTTACGGTTTACATTTCTTGGATTAATTTTGTTGGGTTTATATCATAAAATCCACATAAAACGTAGTACATGAGGTTTGCTATTGTAATTTGACAAAACTTGACAAGGTTCAGGGACTAAAAATACATACCACATACGTATTAAACCCAACTGTTTAGTTCTGACTTATCAGACCTGACATGAATTAATACAGGCTATAGCTTAAAGTGAGATCAGTATTGCATTTATATGCATTACTTTTTATGTGAAGTGTTTTCCTTTGCTGCATTTGGTTTCACAGTAGAAAATCAGCAACACAACAAACTGCCAGAAAAATAACTGAGAAAATGTATCTTTAAAATGTATCCACTGCATAAAAAAAGTTGCAAAATATGGAGCTAGCCTCTAGACTGAAATCTAAGTCACAAGTACTTCACTTGCAGAATACCCACAAGGCGAAGGAGACCAATACCTCTACCCCCCCACCCCCTTGTAGCAGTGGCACCACAGCTGACAGAGTAACAAAACCTCAGTGCCTCTTTTTTCCCCCCAGTCGTGTTCCTTTCTCTGTTCATCGAACACCCCCCACCTTCTCTGCCCTCTCCATCTCCTCTTGTTTGTAGTGTGTGTATCTGTGTGTGAATATGACTCCATCCACAACCTTCACCATCTTCTTCACCCCAATCCATTTTGCAGGCAGGCCAGGGGAAGATGAGAAGTGGAGCTCTGTGTCCACAAATCAATAGGCCTTATTCACCTTTGAATCAGGCTGCATCTTCAACTGTATTCAGCTGTACAGTATGTGCAGGGGGAAGGGGGGGGGGTGGAAGAAAGAGAGGCTGCTGCTGCTAGTATTGGTGGTGGGCCCAAGGGTCTTCGCCTGCCTGTCTAATGCATTATTGAGGAGTGCATCTCAGCCGTCATTGCAGGTATAGAGAATGAAATAGTCTTATTAGCTGGTTGCAGAAAGAGGGCTGCTGAAAAAAAGACAGCTGACCACAGCTGAAATCCCGAGCCTGTGAGGTAGAACCTGTTGTTGATTTGGTGGAAATGCAGAAATCTTGACTCGCTCTCAAATTTAACAGCCATGGCAAGATTGCTTGATACTAGCAAGTTTCATTAAAGTGATCTGAGAGGAGACTCTGAGGTGCTTCATGACAAATAGTTTCACATTTCCCTCAGAATAAATCTAACCTTTTGTTTACGGTCAAAACAAATTTATTTTGAAATCAGCCCTTCTGAGTGTAAAAGCAGATTTGTGTCAGTATCTGTTTAATTCATAATGAGTCAGGGGCTGCATTAGAGATGATCTGTTTCATCGAATTTCCAATAAACATCTCACCTCGAAGTTGAGCTCCTTGATAAATAATCTCTGCAGGCGCCGAGAGTACGGACATCCAACAGCATACCTTATAGAATGCCTACAATGTTTGTGTCCAGAAAATCCAGAAAGCAAGCTTGCACTGCTTTTGCACACCCAAGCGAGTGTTAAAGGTATGAAAAACAAAATGAGCGCCGACATGTCATTTAAAATGTATGTGCCCCGTAGTTACACTTGATTCACTCATCTACAGGCTGCAAACAAGCTTTGTGTTAAACGTCTGACATGTAACTTATTCATGCAGTGCTTTTAAATTTACTTGGATTTCATCAGGCTGAGATGACAGAAGGCATTGCTGCAGTTGGCGCTAAAAAAAAAAAAAAAAAAAACACAACAAAAAAGCAAAAAACAAAAAATTGTTTATATATTCAACTCAGACATGCTGCTCCACTCTTCCCCCTATGTCTTAGAAACAGCCACACTCCACATTTTTTCCTGCTACTGTTAATATTGATGTCTTCATGACCAAAGGGAGACACATACAGTGTGTGAATGATTCAATGACTGTATTGCATGAAAAATAATCCCATACCGTGTGTGTATGTGTGTCTGTTTGCCCTGTCAGTTCAGTTTAATTGGTTTGGGAAGTCTGACAGCACTCAGCAAATGGCATTTTACACGATCAAATGCTGACAGTCGTTGATAGATGATGAACAAAGCTACATCTGTTGACATGGAGTGTTCTCTTTTGTCTAAGATGGATGTGTAAACCTCTTATTAAAATATGCAACTTGGAGCAATGTTAAAGGCCTACGTGTTGCACTGTCAACTTCATCTGCATGAGTTTTAAGAGCAGCAAAAGATCCAAGTATTTCATGCTTTGTCCATTTAAAAGGGCCTCTCTGTGGTTTAGTGCAGATGGGAGCTGTTTTGAGGTTTGTAATTGGGAAGAGCAGGAGAAAAAAAACCCTAATGTAGTTTTCAAAGAAGGCAGACAAAAATGTTCTATTTAAATACCCAATACTGTAAGATAGCACTGTAATTACACCAGCTAGCTAGCCTCAGGATGTACTCGCCAGACGCACCTATCTCACCGTAGTCGAGTCAGGTCTGGGAAAAGTATCCCCCGGTAATTATACGGCCCCTGCCTCTAAGTCTTAAAGTTTTAATGCAGATAAAGTCTCGTGCATAGATTCTGACAAACATCTTGCTCTCTGTTAGCTTGTTTTTTTCAATATTTTAATTTATAGACCTCACATCTCAACAGATTCATCCTCCTTTGATATGGATGAATTAAAATCCTTAAACTGAAATTTTGTTAAATAGACAGAAGATCTTGAATGTCAGTTAACCCCATTGACAAAATATGGTTTTGTTGAATAAGCTTAGATGTACTGCATTGCTCCAGGACTACATTAGGATAATACAACTAACTTGTTTTATTGTCCTAAACAAATTTCATATTATTATGTTGGGTAAAGTTGATTCAACCCACTAGCTGTATCAGTCCACTATGACTCTCAGGTGTTCTGGTTAAGTTTAGCATGCTAACAATTAATCTTTATTTTAATTTTTCTAGCAAAATTACAGTGATAAAACAATGTTATCTGCAAAATCATCGCTGCAACATTAATGCCAAATTTTTTGACAATGATTTTGGCTGTGACTAAAAGGTAATTAATGTAGAGTAATAGAAAGTTGAAGCTTACTTTTGTAAGCATTGTTTGTACCATAAAAAATTATTGTTTTTAATATTTCAACATCCTGAATACTCGAATGTCCCCTAAAGTCCTAATTGTGGTTAGAGAAGTTGCTTCTAGTCAGCAACCCTTAACTTAAAATCCATAATGCAGCTACTGCCTCTTTAATATTTAAACATGTATTTTCACTGCTGACAAATTGTATATCATTAAACCAGGATTAATCAGACACGAATGAATGAAGTGAAATACCGCTTTGATCACGGTTGCTGCTGTAACACAAAGTCTCAACCTTTTAAACCTGTTGCTTTTCAATATATACTTTAAAAAATATTTGATGCATCACCAGCATGATATTGATGGTTAATATTTCTTGATAGAAGGTTAAAACTAAACTTTCTTGGTAACCAGTTTTTGCTCATGCTTAGCTATGAGTCTGAGACCTATACATGTTGATAATAGCTATGCAGGCACACACATGATGCCACACCTTGGTGGCATTTGGTGTCTGCATAAAATATAACCAATGCTTACGCGACATGGCACCACAGCTTTGAGTTCAGGCGTTCATTTTCCACTTTCTATATCTGCTCAGGAGTCCAGCTTTCATACAGTAAGAGGTTGCAGAAACAGACATGCATATGCTATGACGAACAGCAAATTTAAAATCACTTCTGAGATCCACATGGTTATGAAAGAAAGTGGTAACTCAAGCAAAAATGAACAGGCTGTGATGTGTGAACTGTCTGTAACCTTGCTGACAAGTTGGGCTACATTGCTGTTCATATTAGTTTAGCCATCCCTTACAGACCTGTCTGTTCAGGTTACAGAGGCGGTTCAAATGAGGGAAGTGCATCTGCAGCCACGGCCTTTTTTTCTGCTACACTAAACAATTCCCATGAATTGATTTGTTGGCCTGTAAAATATTTTTATACTCGTATTCGAACCAGATGCAAGTACTGAACTCTCCCCACCCCACACACACTACTACACACTGCTGCTTCACTGAACTGTGCATTCTCCAACAGGATCTTAGTGCAAGTGAGGACTCTTCATAAACACTCCTGCAACCACTCTTAGTGACATAACAGGGCATAAAGAAGCCTTTGTTGACATCCAGTGACAGTGAAACTATACCTTTGTCATTCCTTCTATAAATACAAAAATTCCTACAATCCTAACCTTTCAGTTTTGCATTTTATGGCAACATGAGTCCCTATTTTTTTCTTTGTTTGTCTTTACTTTATTATTGCCCCATTGGTAAACTTGTGTTCCATAAATAGGAAAGTTAAAGAACACAATCACTTCCTAACAGAAGGAAAAATGGTCGAGAAACCTCAAGGGAAAAGGTTAATACCAGCATAAAAAAATATGACTACACAATATTGTTGTATCAAAGCAAGTTTTGACTTCATCTGAATAATGATATGGATGAAAAGAGTTATATGTTGCTGTTAGGCTTTGCTTAAGCTGTCTAAATCTCTTTTCAGATGGTAGGAGCTCAAATGCTGTATGCCATGCTGTAGGTGATAAAGAGAACCAAATGATGAGAGAAATTTATGAACATATTCTATCATCTATGTGGGATTACCAGGAAGAACGTCAGATAGAGATTGTGTAAGGCTTGAAACTAAGGTGAGAGTTGTCCTTGAAGCAGGAACATTAACCCTGAACATAAAGCTATAATGCAATAAGCTTGCAGACACGCCTCTCTCAAAATCTAAATCTAAAATGGATCTCAAAATGCAGATTCAGATATGAAAAATATATAAAACCACCTGAATTCACCTTCAGGCACCGTGGTAATGGGGTTGGGTTATGCTATAGTTTGAGGGAGTGGCTTCATATAAAGGTGAAGTGTTTGGATAACCTGCATTACATTAACTTTTTTAGTTCTTGAATATTGTAGGTAACATGCAGACAAGCAGTGGGCTGCGCCCTGAGGCTGAACCCAGGATGACCTGATGACTGTCCGTGAGGTTCAGCAGGGAGAGTTTTACAGGAAATGGATGGTTGTCCTCTGCCCTGCTGACCCAGGGCACTTATTACACAATCCTATTTACACAACACTGTGTACACTTATTGCACAGCCTTAAAAACGTGTAGCAATGTTTGGAAACTACCAAGAATCAGAGTCTATTTGTAAAAATGACTTTATAAGGAATGTCTGCATGTGGATGCCTGTTTAATATTGAAATGACACAGCAGGAGCCATGAGCCAAGGGATGAATTGATTTGCGACATCTCTTTAAAAGTTCCTCTCTGTTCGCTCAGTAAACAGAGGTTATGAGAAGTTAACAATGTCCTCCCGGCTTCCTTTTTGTCTAATCCAAAGGCAATTATTTTAGTGAGTTAGATTAAGATATTTTTTTAAGCATCCAATGTCTTTGCCAGAGTGACTGCTATTTGAAGTCTGTTGACCAGAGGTGTAAAAAGATTTTAAGGCACAAAAACAAAACAAAGTCCCTCATTGTTGGGATCCGGAGCCTGTCGCTCCATCTTTCCTCCAGCAGAGTGCGCCGTGGGTCTCCTGGGCTGGAGCCCT
>JAUZNJ010031912.1:0-10499 GCA_034780135.1 Jordanella pulchra | reverse complement strand
GAGCAGTTGCTACTTAAAGAAAGAGGAGATAAAGGAAGAGTGAACAGTCAATCTGAAGATGAGATCACAGTTTTGTTCATGCAGTCGACGGACAGCTGTTACAAAACTAACATGTTACCGTAATCGTAATAAAATGTGTTATAATCTGAGCTGTTGGATCAGAAAAAAACCCCACAGACATCTTAAATATACGGAAGAAGATTTTGTTTCTCTGTTTTGAAGATAACTTGTTTTATATCAGGAGAGGACAGTTTTAAAAACATTAGAAGATGTCTGCAGCAAACAGTTTGATGTTTTCCAAGTGGCACTACTTGCTATATTTTCAATATATCTCACAGTAAGGTGCAGTTTATCTGCTGGTCTACAGATAAAAACAGCACAAGCTCAGACACACAGAGAGACTGCATGGTTACCTATGTTTATGTTGGTGAAAGTAACTAAAAACTAATCGGTAACTTATTAAATTACACAAACTTAGTGAACATTGGTGTTCAGTGATCTGACCTTCAAGGTTGTGAACATGAGGCCCATCTCTCCATGCTGAAGGTTGGGATCCATCAGGTCCTCGATCAGGCTGACTTCAGCTCCAAGGTTTCTGATCCTGGAGAGAAGCGAGCAGCAAAGTGAGAAACAAGCTGACAGAAACAATCCATCAATGTTTGACACACAACCAGAATCTCTGTGCTTATAGATCACAGACTGTGTGTTGGTGAGGAAGCACCTCGCTCTGAGCACCACGTAGAGGAAGAGAGGGAACAGATCGTCCATGCACCACAGGAAGTCTCCGGCCAGCAGAGGTTTCACCTCCAGGGTGAGCTCCTCAAACGTCCTCTGGATCACCACCAGTTTATCTGACGGAGTAAACGTGGTGCTGCGTGCAAAGGAAGGGATCTTCGATGATGTGCCAGCAGTGTGACTTTAACCAGTTAGAATCACTCAACATCTTTATATCAGCTTTTCTGCAACCAATCAGAAGCTGATTTGTTGGATCAGTACCTGATCTGTTGGAGAGTCTCAACAGCAGAAATAAAACAAGCATCTTTACTGCTGGAAACTATCTGTGGAGAAAACACAACAAAAAAAAACTAAATACAGTTTATAGTGACTGCAGATGACTTCATGCAGTTCCTTTTGTAAATGCAAATAAAATAAAAAAAGAATCGGATATATAATTTAAAAAAACATCCCCACAGTATGATGCTGCCGCTACTATGCTTCACTGTAGGGATTCTGAGCTGATTTTCTGCTATACTTAAGTTTCCCACTTAGAGACTTTTAATGCAGATCTGAACCACATCATCCTACATGTCTCTTTTGGAAACAACAAAGTTCTTTTTCTTCTGGCTTTAATCCAACCATGTTTTTACTGCTCTTCTATGTTGACTGATTCTCCCCCATGAGCAGGAATCTCTGCAGCTCCTCCAGTGTAACAAACTGCTGAGGTTCTCCTTCCCTGATCTGTCAGTTCAGAATCATCTGTTGGTAAATTAGCAGCTTTAACCCAAACCTTCCTTCCTCTTCATCTCTGAATCGTCTGATGTGCTACTTGGTCTTTATGATGCTGTTTTTTTTTTATTCTCAAATTAATCATTCATTGTATAACTAATATTGTGAGTTTTTTATAAGATCACAAAATATTTCAATCTTATCTTAAGCAAAACATTAATTCTAGCATCGTGAAACAATAAAAATTTCTGTGGTGTTCAGGTCAGATTGGCCTACTTTAATATCACACACCGAATTCTTTTGTTGTTGATTTTTTTTATTCATAAGGCTGAAAACCGAAATAAACTAACCTGCTTTTTCTCTCCCAGGATGGACATCCAGTGAGGCCAAAACTTCCTGCAACAAAAAGAAAAAACAAAACTCCTTTAAAAAAAAGCAGCTGAAGATAATCGAAATCTTTTCTGAAGCACAGAAAGATTCGGATCTGGATGGTGCGTCTGTGGGTTTTCACACTGACTCCTGCACTCCCAGGAAGCCGAGGAGCGACTGGTCGGGCTGCTTGTTGAGTCGGAGGATTCGCTCCCAGTACTGGGCCTCCTCCTGCTCCTGCTGCAGACAGTAAAGGGTGAAGAGAGGAGGGTAGAGTCGGGGCAGCAGCAGAGGGAGGAGCAGAGACGAGCAGCTCACCACTAAAACACTGAGAGGAGAGAAAACAGCAGAGAGGAAAAGAGTCAAATAATCTCCTAACATTGTTTCTTGATGCCTCTGCTGCATTAATGCTGACCCCTGCTCTGCTTTATCAGAGTTGCGCCGCCCTTTGAAAGGGTTGGGATGAGGGGGGTCTGGGATGATGTCACCATCACCTGGTAACCCTGGAAACAGAAACCTGCAAACATACACAGATAATCAGAGTAGTAGAGAGTATTAGGGACATGCATTTGATTAAAGGCGTAGAATTATGGGAATAAATTCATAATATCAGTATATTCGTAATATTAAAGTTATAAAGAATGGCAATGCAGTCCTAACAGCAACATATGGAAGACTGTTACTGACAGAATTTAAAATAAAATCAAAAACTAAAAGATACATTTACTTTGTCTCTTTTAAAAATATATATGTATTTACTTACTTTTTACTTCATATTTTTTCTCTGTTTAATTCAATTTATTTGGCCTTTATGAAGAAACTTAAAGATATTTTACCACATTGATTTTTTATAAGTTTGCCTTTAAAAATGATTTGCATTTTTCATTGTATTGGTTTCAAGTTTGACATTTTCTATCATGACATCATGAACTTCGATAACCTCTAAACCTTTTTAAGTATGAGATGAGTTTTAACAATAATACCTAATCAACCTTTTCTTACTACACTGACAGATTTTTTTTTCTTCTCAAAAAAAAAGAAGAAAGATCTGATTATATTTAAGAATATTTTTCTAAAGTGACACATTGCCTTAAGATTAAAAGAGGTTCACAAAGTTGATTCGTAAAGGTTTATTCAAACTAATTTCCCTCTTCTTTTCTTCTTAAATTATAAAACGTCTGCATGGAGACTTAAATCTACCTGATGATGGAGTAGAAGTGTGTCAGGTAGGCCTGCAGCTCCTGGACACCCTGTTGAAGCAGCCTGCGGTTTGATCCCACGCCGACATACGTCATCCTGTACGCCGTCACCAGCGTCTCCACCAGCCAGCCTAGAGGATGGTGCGGGGTTTCGCATGCCTGAAACGGTTGTAGAGGACCACTTAAAACTCTGTAAACATGCCTGTGAAACAGGAACAGGTGACCAATCAGGCCACAGGTGGAAGCAAAGTGTTTTGGAAAAGTCTCGTACCTTAGTGAGGTATCGTCTGATGTTGTCGTAGTTTGCGGTGGTGACGGGTTCTCCGTAATGAGGGATGAACTCCAAACTCTCCAGGACTTTGGTGTGAGATTTACTGAGGCCTGGGCTACACACACACACACACACACACACACACACACACACACACACACACACAATGACATCCAGATGCTTAAAGTTCTAATAACAAACATTTAAAATCTTTAGAGAACAATGAGGGAAAACTGGATTATTTTTTGGTAACAGTTACAATAACCAACATTTATAAATCATAAATAGACTATTCATAAACAATTAATGTTTGGTAATCATTTATAAACCGCAATTAAACCATTTATAACAGATAAGTAGATAATATTGACCTTCCATGGTAGTTGAGCCTTAACTGTAACATCAGCAGACTTTAGACCTGAACCTGGACTCTTTAACTTTTAATAAGTGATCAATTTATTATTTATTTTGGTTATTGTAAAGTATAACCTTATTTTTGTTAATCGACCAATTTATTTTCACACAAAAACATCTGTTTACACAGACAACACAGAGGAATATGTATAGGTGGATGTATGGCTGTAAACCCAATCCAAGAATTAGAATATTTGTGATTAAGGGATTATTATTATTATCAACTAATTTATTAATTGATAACTGGAGACAGACCCCTGAACATGCATCTTTATAATCAACAGGACAACAGCTGATTTAATAATGCAAGTCATGCTTAATTTATATCATATAGATGATTAAAGCTTCTTAAGACCTGAAATCATTTATCATTTTGTCCGTTTCAAATTTTACTTTTCTCCCTTTTTATTGAGACTCCTATTACAAATAGGTGTGACACTGTCTCCGTTTCTGATATATGCAGTAATTATTATCAGCATCTACTATTAAGGCTGGAGACTTTAATTTCAATGTGGTCTGTAGGACTGAAATGATTCACGGAGTATTTTTAAGGATCCAATAATCAAAAAACTTCAATTTAGTCTCTTTGCTTGGAGGCTTGGTTTAGTTTCAGACTGACCCGGTCCATCAGGAACTGAATGGTACCATGTCTCTGCCAGACACCTTTCTGCAGCTGCACATCATGCTACACATTAAATTAAAAAAGGAGGCTATGGATGTTCTAGTAGGCTTATCAAAAAAACCCCAAAAAAACCGAATTAATTAAAAAAATGCTAAAAACATGCAAAGTAGCAATGAGTATCTGTGATGCTACATTTTGTTGCAGGCTAAAGCTTTGCTACAAGCTAAGGAGATAGTAGACATATATAATGGTAATACTAAGTATTTTCTTTGCCAAATATGATACAGCAATTACAATGTTTAATAGTTGAAAAGGTTTTTCTTTGATTTAAAATGTTTTTTTGTTTTTTTTCATACTAAGAGTCTCTTTTAGGATTATCCGACATATCAAAGCTGAATTGTTTATCGACATTACTGTTAGCTGTAGCCCAGGATGGATGGAGGAAGATATTAACAACAGAAGTAGAGGTGTGTAGCTTTGCCAAAAAAAGTAAATAAATTGTATGCGTGTGTGTATATATATATATATATATATATATATATATACATACATATATATAAATATAAATTGTGATCATATTCATATTTTTCTCTGCATTGACAACATGCATAAACATGTTTGGCTCCAAGGTTTCATTGTATTTATGGCCTTAAAATGCTTCTTTGTCCAGAAAAAGGGCTAATTTCTGCTCTGTTATCGCTACCTAATGGACCGGAGGGTGAAAGGTTTGCTCTTACATGCTACAAGATAAAAAAAAATTGGGTGCCTTTTTTATTTAGAAATCACATTTTTTTAGGCTGCAATTACATCAAAAATGCAGTTTATTGTCGGATTCCTTATTCCAGATCCTAAAGGAACCGTGTTTCTTGCTAAATGTGACCAGTGGGAAGTTTTTCCTCTGCATGAACTCAGTTTGTGTCTCTTACCTCTGTCGCCGGGCCGTTGTTATGGTAACAGCGATGTTCTCCCAGGCTGAGCTCCTCTCTCCTTCGCTGGCGGCGTTGCAGCCCAGTCGACTCCAGCATTCATTAAACACACAGATCCACCTTTGAGCTGCAGGCACCACATACTGACCCAAGCTGTCAAACAAGCAAACAGCTCCAGACTTTAGGACATTGAGTCAGCTACCTGTCATGGCCGATCAGCTTAAGGAGCTGCTTATTTTTATCGCCTCATAATTAAGTTCAGGAAACAAAGTGGGCTGTAGATGAGATCGTTTTAATACTCACAGCGAGTCATTTCTCTCCTTGCTTTCGTATTCTTCTAAGGTTGGTTTGACGTACGTTCCGGTCACCTTCAGACCCGTCCTCCACTCCCCACTGAACAGGCCGTCAAGATTGTCCCCATTTGCAAGAGTCAAAACTCCCTGCGGAGCCAGATGAGTTACAGCTAACTATTGGATACTCCTGATCCATTTCAGTAACAAACATTAAAGCGGTTTACAACCACATGACTGAAGGAAAACAGCCCACAGGACTTATCAGTCAAAGACATAGTTTATGCATCTAAAGAGAGAAAAGCGGATTTGCTTTACCTTCCCATTGATGGTCCAGTCATCACTAAACTCCCCGTGAAAAACTGTGTCATCTTCTGACACCAGCAGGCCAGAGCCCTGAAAGATAGGATGCATCACATGTACAACAATGAAAAACCTTTAGCAGGTTTGTTCTTTTCATTTTTCAAGAA
Organism: Jordanella pulchra; assembly: GCA_034780135.1. Lineage (NCBI taxonomy): Eukaryota > Metazoa > Chordata > Actinopteri > Cyprinodontiformes > Cyprinodontidae > Jordanella > Jordanella pulchra. Next base: position 4,492 of record JAUZNJ010031912.1, on the reverse strand, counting down.
GTCCTGCAGCAATCTAACAGTTTATGACATTTTAAATCTCAGGCTACTTGTGAATTTAACAGAAAATATCCTTTATTTGATATTAAAACCAACAAAACTAACTTTTCCAAAGCGATGTGCACACTTAAGCCATACACTTACTGACTGCTGCACTTACACTCATCTTGTTTTCTTTGAATGACCCTTCAAAATAAAGTCCATACTGGGTGACGACCATGGCGCTGCCGTGCCGCTGGTCGTCCAGCCAGAAGCCCATGTACTTCTCTCCTCTGAAAAACATTCGTTCAAATTAAGCTATACTTGTAAAAAAAAAAAAAAATTTTTAAAATTGCTGTGAAATCTTTGAAAATAAAAATCTAACATTTGTTAAGAGAGAGAACGAATTGCGATAAAACCTAGTTTGTTTATAGGATAATAAGCCTTTGTCCATCGAACTAATATAAGGTTATGATAGTGATGGAACAAGGTCAATGACTTGATGAATGAACAGAAATATAAGAAGCTTTGTAAAGGTTTTCAAACCACTGTTAAATTAAAACTTTGTTTTTTTTTTTTTAAACTTTTTACAAAGACATGCATGTATTGACTCTGATAACCCGCATACAAAATCTGGTCTGGGAGAATCAATGCTCCCTGGTGTCACCTAATACACAAGCAACAAAATAAAAAAAGAAGCATTGAAAAGCAGACATTAGCAGACAAGTATCCAGAATGTTTTGTAAATAGTTTTACAGTTTTTTCATCTCTCTACCCAGTTTTTTTCGTCCGATTCTTGAAGCCCATATTGATTTTTCTTCCTTTAAATAAATGTTAAAAATGACACAATAACGTTTAGCACGTCTCAGTTAACAGAAAAATATATAAATTTGCTATCAAATCGCATAAAACATTAACAATAGATAGAGCACAGAGGGAGCTGCAATGAATGCAAGCATTAGATAACGTTGATATGAGGAAACAAAAACTCCACACCAGGTGTCACTTTGACCTGAACTCTATACATCATGGATCTAACCTGCCTGTTTTTTTATCGCTCCATCGCTGCCTATGATGCTATCAGAAGTATTTCACCACCCATTCAGAGCAGTAACTTGCAGCAGAGCTTTTCATACCTCGTGATATCGTCGTGGACTCCGTACCCCGTCTTCTTGTCGTGAACCCAGTGGCCGATGAAAACGCTCGAGGAAGTCCGGGCCAGTTTACCGGAGCTCAACATCCCGTAACCATGGCGCTGCCCTTCACAGAAACAGCCCTCGTATACCTCTCCACTGGCGTACCTGAGTCCAACCCATGACAGACAGAAGGGGGCGCTCTAAGTTCATATGAAACAACACTGACGACTTGTCTGTTTAAGAGGCTATGGAATAATGTTTACTACCAATTTAATCAATAAACACCTGCTTAAAATGTTTCCACACATGATGAAAGATTCCAGGCATCTTTCATATATTAAATTATTTAAACATTTTACTGTTAAAAGTCTCCATTAATCGGTGTACTGACTTGTACTTCCCAAAACCATGGATCTTCCCCTCCCTCCACTGTCCTTGGTAAGAGTCATGTTTATTCTGCACTTTGTTCGGTATTACACATTCGCCGTAACTGGGAAAACCAAAAAAAGAGATAAATAGAGCCGTGGTTATAGTTTTATTTCCTGTACAGTAAGTCAGAAAAAGAAAGGTTTTTGCATTAAAAAGATCTAAATTCATGCAGACCCATCCTCCAGTCCATTCTTAAAGTTTCCCTTGTACATCCGACCATCCGGCCACTTCATGGTTCCTCTGAAAAAAAACACCATGAACAGATTCAACTTTGAGCTTTTAAGCACTTTAAACTGTGACTAAATGTTTATTTAACAGTGAGCGGAGTTTAAAAATAATTCATCTAAACCACACAGAATCCTGGTGAATAGAAACCGGACTTTCCTCCACTTTCTGACAATCTCCCCTTTGCTGTGTGAACTGAACATGAAGCATTGTGGATCACCTGCTGATCCAGTTACCCCCAATCAGCAGGGGCGGACTTACCATACGGACAAAGAGGGCAACTGCCTGGGGCCCCAAACCAGCAGGGGCCCCTGGGATATTTATGCTTGCTTGAAATGAATTTATTTTGACCTGATATTTCTGTCTTTGTCATTTATAATCAACATTTTACTGGTGTGTCCAACACTTTAAAAGACCTTTCTGTTTGTAAAGTGAATGAAATGAATGGAATCAATGAAGCCGTCCGACCTGCCGTGGACCCGTCCTGCCATCCAGCTCCCGCTGTACTCGGCCTCTTTGAACCGCTCATCTGCTATGAACTTGTACGAGGCGGTGCGGCACACCGCTACCGTGACCCCCGGCGATGACCCCTGAGCTGCGCCTCCCAGCACCTGATCCACCGCCTGGTTCAAAGCCCGCAGCCACTTGTTCTACAGAAAGACAGAAGGGTCAAATTAAAGAATGGTCAGAATATTTGGCATCAAAAAAAGGGGGGATGGTAAACCATAAAAGTACCTTTTCCTGTGGAGTCGAGGCAACCAGAGTAAAACTCTCCTCTGGACATATTATCTTAACAGCATAACTTAAAAAAAAGAAATAAAATGACAATAATTAACTCGCAAAACGCTTCATGTGGCAAAAGTAAATCACACAAAACAAAATCTACTCCGAACAAAGATTATTTATTCTTAAATGACAATTCTGTGAAGAAAGTGAAAGTATTTATTAGTATTTTCAGTATAATAAATTATTAGTGACTACACGGATTCCCTATATATAAAAAAAATATGTATTTTTCAATAAATTGACCAAAGAAAATCACTTTTTACAGTGATTACATTTTATTTTCATATAATTAATAAAGATGAAGGGTCCTTGTCTATAGCACTGACCCTGCAGTCCAACTTCTTTTCTCTTTCATTATGTCTCCTCTTAACAAAAAAGTACATTTTCTTGTGGTTTCCAACAAACAAAAAAAAAATGCTGGTCTTTTAGAAAGTGATACTATATCTTGATAATAAAAATACATCTAAAAATAAGTGAATATCCCCTGAAATGCATTTATAATAACTCATTTATTATGTGTTTATCTACACAGAGACAGTTGTTGCTCTGAGGCTCTGGTTTTAGGATGTTCTCTTACAGGACACCAGATCGCAACAATAAAAGAGCTATAATGGAATTGCGGGAAGGATTTAATTTTATTTTTTGTGTCTTTGAGGAAGAATAAAAAACTGTTAAGTCTGAATGTTTATTTTAGTAATAATAAGATTATTTCATGTTATTTTAAAAGCCTTTAGTTTTAATAGTGATTGAAATATTAAAAAGAGGACAGAAGGACAATAGAGGATGGATCAACATCAGACCAAGTTTGGGTTAAAACTACATCACTGCTCATAAAGTCTGAATGTAGAGGCTCTTTTTAACTTCCCTGACGGCTGCAATGAAAACTAAAAGCTCCAATTCTCTCTTATGAAAAACTGAATTTCCCTTTGGGGATCAATAAAGTATAATTGAATTGAATTATGAAAAACAAACTGGTTTGCATCTGTTTATTTTTAATCTGTTCTGGGTTAAATTCTCTCAGAGAAACTCACACTCCGCTTCGGTCTTCAGTGATCGGTTTCACCCACAAACAAGTGAGAGGATAGACGTGATGCGTGGAGAACTGCAGAGAGACACAAAAAACGGCAGCAGATACAGCTGAGAAATTCTCAAGTGATGAAACGTTTGCTTATTCTGAGATTACAACAAACGACCGACTGCTACGTCTCAAATGTTTAACAGTGACTTTCTGAGAATGAACAAATACGGGAAGCTTCACAAAGAAAAAAAAGAAGTTTCAGTTTTACTGAAACACATGTGCCTGAGTTCAGAGACACAGAATTTAAGCCTTCCTACTAAATAAAAATCTAAAAAGAGTAATCTAGATTTTCCAAGATCGTAAAAAACAAAAACAAACAAAAAATAAAAACAACCATAGATGTGAAGTCAGCTCAATAATTCTCAACAAAACATAATAAGCTAAAGACATAAAAGGTGTTTTTTTTCTCTCTCTAGAAATCTTTCCCCAGGACTAAAGTCGTTCATTTATCCCTCTTAGGTTTAACTGTACCACTAGAAAGGATGCCTGTGTTTGGAGGTAGCACTTTAAATATCATCCTGAACCTTCAGGGTGTAGCTCTGTGGAGGAAGGACGCCAAGGTTAAACATCTTCAGCATCTTCCTGCTTCCTGATAAAAATTATTATATCCAATTCTAGAAAACTTCTAGATTGAAGTTTAAAGGTTATCTCATAACTATTGTGGAGTATTTCCCTTAGTAAAATCGTTCTACACCAAATAAAAGTATGTATGGTTTGTGCTGATCTAACACTGATACAGTGGGGAAAATAAGTATTTAGTCAGTCACCAATTGTGCAAGTTCTCTCACTTAAAAAGATGAGAGAGGCCTGTAATTGACATCATAGGTAGACCTCAACTATGAGAGACAAAATGTGAAAAAAA
>JAUZNJ010031911.1:0-13957 GCA_034780135.1 Jordanella pulchra | reverse complement strand
GAGATGTAATATGTACAGTATATGTTCAAATAAAGTTAAAGTATAAATATTTGTTTTCAAATTCATTAGCATATCAAATAACTTTTTAATTTATGACTTCTTGTTTCACTTAAGTTTTGGTATTGTTTGGCACAGGAGGCATTTCTGTTAGGCACTCTTTAAAATAGGAAGAGCACCTTCTCTTAAACTGAGCTCTATAGGTAGCCTAAACCTGCTCACATCCCATATCAGAGTGATTGCAAAGAAAAAAAAACCCGGAACCAAGACAAGCAAGGCTTCAACTAGGACTCAAGGTTATCTTGCCAAGCTGCACAGAGGGGAGGGAGGATAAAAAGGTAAAGAAAATCTCTAAAGAGCTGCAGAAATAAAAGAAAAATTGATATCGATGATCTTAACACGTTTACCAGAGATGTTAGTTTTTGTGATGTTGTTGCTGATGTGGTGTGGACCTATAACCACAGACCATGTTTCAAGAAATGATATCTATAGTCAGTAATGCTACAAATCTAATGGAAAAAATAGTGACACACATTCACACTCACACTCTTCTGGTCAATGTTTGTTAGTAACATGCCCGCCCCCCCCAGACCAACTGCTAGTATTTTGGTAACCATCAGACCCTGGTTATTTTGGTTTGATGGCCAAGGGCTCCAGTAACAAAGCAAGCATTCATATTAAATGCAAACATTCGCTTTCTAAACTTGCCTCAATAACAAGAAAAATATTTTTGGCAATAGTCTGTTTAATAAACCTGCAGTTAATGCAGCTGATGTGGAACCTCCATCTCTGTATACAAAGTCACATTTATATCCCAACTTTTAGTGCTGGTTTTTGTATGAGCCAATAGGTCACATTTTCCAGCTTCCTCACATTTGCCAGCTTCCTTGGTAAAACGTTATTAAGTTGCTGGGTTATTATGCAGCCCACTCGGAAACAAGACTCCCAATCTAAAGTTAATTGATATGCACGATATTTGTAATGGACGGGAAAGGGTGCTAGTTTGCGAATTGTTGTGATTTTTCCATAGTGATCTGAATGAGTTCCACTTATTTACCCATAATTTGCTGTCTATCTTAGAAATGATTGAATAAAAGCAAGTGCATAAAACAGCAGAGCCTTAAAGGCTGGTTTTGTCTTGGTTTACCTTAATTCTACAGTAAAAAAGCAAATCTAAGTTTTTACGAAATAGAAATCATGCAAACCAACAGTTGTTTGTTATTAGAATAAACATAATTTGCTATTTCATATAATAACTAAACAATGCTGTCATACATTGTAATGACCAGGACAAACTCTGCTCTGCTGAACTTCTGACTTGCTCATCTGCACTGTAGTGGCGGATCCTCTTTTGTGGTTTTCTACAAACCTTGATGACTTGTATTCAAACACATGAGGGTTTCCTGTTCGCTTCAATCTGGACACACCCTTCAAGTGTTCTAGCCGCAGCTTTGAGAAAAAGCCGACTTGTAACTGTACGTTAGTTTGAATTTGCTCAGATCAACAGCTTTTTTTTTTTTGTTGTTTCCTGCATAAGCTTCATCCTGACTTCAAAGTTACCTGAAGAAACAAATAAATAACAGGCAGAACTTTTTTTTAATATAAATTTTCCGTTTGCAGATTCAGGTAACGTATTAGATCAACTATATTTGCTTTTAAACAGCTGGAAAATTAAGAGAGCAGTTTGCTTCTGCAAACTATTGAACTTCCTGAAAGGAAGTCACCTGTATAGGTCGGTTTGTAAATGCCACCCAACACCCAAATCTTGGTTTATGATTTTTTGGTTTTTTTTCTTGTGGGGACTAACGTATTCCAACCACTCTCTCCTATTTTTTTTGTTGTAATTTTACCTGAACCTTTTAATATTTTGTTGCCTTGCAACAACTTTCTTTATTAGATGTAATGCTATATGAAATGATAAATACCCCCAAATAAGTGCTTAGTTCTAAAGCTTAAAAACAAAAAAAAAACGATTGAAACCAGTGTATATGTTGAATCCCTTAATCAGCCTTTTTTTGCAAATACAGCTCAAGTCTTTACCAGCTTTTCATGTCAAGAGACTGAAACATTTCACTGTTCTCTGGATTAGAGCTTAGCATCAATTGGAGGCTAAGCTATATTGCAGAATAATTTCCTGATCAATTACAAAATAAGTGTAATTATAAGTTCTTCTGTTTGTTTGGGGATTTTGTTTTGCTGTCAAGGAGAACTTACACCTCAGTCTAAAAGTTCCTACATTTTGTTTTTGTGTTTTGCCAGTATCCATTCCTCCTCCTATCAATTATCTTTTATATCATTGCTACAAAAGTGGAACCAAATCATGATACTGCCACTACCATTTGTATCAAAATGCAGCAGTGTGTTTAGGATAACGTCCAGTGTATTTTTCCACCACATCTAGTATTTTGCATGTTCAGCTTTTTATTCTCAAACGAGGAATTAAGATCCTTCTTTCACATGTTTGCTGTTTCCCATCTTAATATCCCTCCTCCTTTACTGTGGATATCTAGACAGGTTCTTTTTTTTTTCTTTTTTAATTTACGGGTCAAACAGAACTGAAACTGAAATGCAGGTGGAAGGACATTATTTTTTTTAACTGTTTTACGAGAAATAGGCATAGACACAAATGTATGCTGTCAGTTTGCATTGAAAACCATTTCTCCTTCTACTTAACAATTATGTAATATCACATAAATGAATAAAAAAACATTTAAGGTCCCCATTGCAACATAGCTTTTTGTCGATAAAGTTGATTATGTGCTATTGCCAAATAGATTAGAGACTAATTAAATTTTTTTTCTATTTTATAATTTTTCAAGAATAGTATGTCAGGACACATTTTGAGATAAGAGGGATGAATATGTAGTTTAAGCCCTGCTGTGACTCAGTTTTTGTTACCAAAATCATTTTTTTCCCATGCCAACATTATTGGTTCAGCATCCGTTTTCAAGAAAAAACAAACACCAGGATCCCTGTTCCCATCTGACTCCTGTGTCAAGCGTGCAAACTTTTCCTTATTACAGGGCAACAGCAGACTGGGTCTCAGACTCTAATGCAGCCCAGTGACACCACTCTCTACGTGTGAAAAGAGGCCGTGAAGTTTAATTAGATGCATGTAAATATCAAAGCATGAGAAAGTTTCTCTTAACTCCACCACTAAGTGTAGGGCAGTGCACATGTGAAGCATGTATGATGCAAGTCACTCCACCTTAAAAGTTTAACTGGAAAACCATGTAACCCCACACGTTGGTTGGATGAAAATTAGAGCGTCTTTTTCAAATGTTGGCTCTTTAGGTGAGAGAAATCCAACAAGTTGGCAGATGTTTTTTTTCCCCCTTTCTAGCCATGCCATCTACAAGAAGCCTGATAAATCCAGACCACACATGCAGTCTGTACTTACCAGACGATATACTACAAACATCCTCCTGTTCCCTTCTCATCTTACAAAGCCATAATGATATTTTACGGAGGCTGTCCTTTCATGCCGTTTTGCTGACTGTGTGCCCATGGTCAGGCCGGGATGCACGTTTGGCTGCAGGATGCGCGGTAGAAGTGCTGCGCCGGCAGACTCGGTGATCCCATGTCTGCATGTTTTGTTGTCATGTCTTCAGTGACAAGGGCGCTTGCTCTGACCTCACAGTGAGCGGTGGAAGGTAATAACAAGGCGGCCGGTGCCGCGGCCTTCCCAGAGCTCCGCCGCCTCCTGATCCACAAATTCCTGCACTGTCTGTCACCACTGTCAGATGGGAACATCCAGGTCACAGACGAAGGGGTTCTGTTCACTTTAAAACGGGCGTCTTTTTTGCATAGCAAATTGCAACTTTGTGCTTTCCTTTTTTTCTTTTTCTTTCCATTGCTTAGATATTATTGTGAGAACGTTCTGACTGCAGAAGCTTGTTGATGCGTGAAAGATATCCTGGTTATACGCATTGTTGACTTGTTTTACATAAATACTCACACAGAAATCATTAAGGAGTTGCATTGAGCCAGCTAAAGTAAAGCCTCCCTAAATAATATACAGCAGAATCTTTAAATTTCCTTTACGGTTTTATTTCCCCATCTGAAGGGGAAAAAATGTTCTGCAATCCTGTTCAGCAGTGTTGGGACTGCAGGGTATTTTAAGCATTTCTTCTCGAAATTCAGCTCTGTGGTAACTCCAGGCAGCTGAAATATCGGTTGGCTTGTGAAAGTTGTCTTATTTGTGCTGATGTGCATTTTTTTCCTCACAGGCATTTAAAAAAAAGCTACAGTTATGTAAATTAACATGGTGTGTCCCTTGAAAGCTGCTTCCTTCTTCTTGTGACTCATACTACTGCTTCTTCATTAACTAGACTACTCCTACTACAACCTGCTGCTTGGTATAAGCCTAAAGATGCTCTGCGACCAAAACAGGCTCTGAATGCTAAAGGCTTCCTGCTTCTGGTAGAATAAACTCAGATCATCACTTGTTTGAAAAACTCAACATTATCAGCTGAGTTTCAAGTCCAACTTTCTTTCAATGTAATTTTTTAAATCTTTTTTTCGATCATTTTATTCTTTTATTTTAACAATTCTCTTCATTTTGTGTTGCCTCTATGCCACTACAATGTTCTTTTCTTTTCTCATCTACAGCACTTTGAATTGTCTTCCCATTGACATTGCTATTTCAAAATAAACCCGATTTGCCTTATAATTATACTTTTTTTTTTGCTGATTTAAAATAATGTTCTATGCAATTGAACATTATAGCTGGATGTCCTTTGGGGAACAAAACTCCCAACACATGGGGGTGGCCGCATCAGCTCTGGGCTTCTCTTTCCTCAGTAAGAGAGGGAAGCTGGTTAGAGCTGATGCAGAAAGATGGAGGAGCTAAATGTAGAGCAATCCTAGAACAAAGACTGTAAGAGTCTGCAGTAAAATTGAGGTTTAGACAGAAGGCCCAGAGCTCCAGTGGGACAACTCAAGCATCCAACCAGAGCTACAGTAAAAGGTTTTATATCAAAGCAGATGATTTTGGCAGAAAACTTAAAAGTGACTTTTCACAGCCTCCTTTCATCCAGTCTGACAGCGAAGGAGCTTGTTGACAAAAAGAACTAGCAAAAAGAACTACAGCTGTTGTTACTGGATGAAAAATACATATCATGCTTTTACAGTCCTGTACGTATTTACAATTAGAATAGCTACGCCTTTTTATCTTTCTTCCTTTTCACTTCACAAATTTGTGTTGGACTTTCATATAAAATCCCACTGAAATACATTAGGTGTGTGACCGTCTAGTGACAAGGTTAAAAAAAAAAGTTTTATGGCTATAAATACTTTGATAAGAACTCCGTTCTTAAATGTACTAATGTGCATAATTTCTAATGTCAAATCAAGTAGCTATTCCTTTTAAATGTAGTTGTTGTTTAGTTTTGTAAGCAGTTTGCATCTTGCATTACAGAGGATCAGCAGTTCTGACTCAGGTTTGGGAAATCTGTAAAATAAGTTACAGTGGGACCAAGATTTGATCTTTGGGTTTAACTTTTACTTCAGATGTTTTAAAAACCGCCTTTCTCTCTCTGTTTTTGTTCCCCTGCAGGTGCGTTACCTGAAGATCATAGAGAAGAGTGGATACCAGGCCCTGCCGTGGGTGCGCTACATCACCCAAAACGGAGGTAGGTCAAGAGTTGATCTGTAGCTTTGTGAAGTGCCCACATGTGCAGGTATTAGGCAACAGTTGGGCAACGCTGTGCAACTTGGTGGGAACTGACCTTGAAGAAAAGCGGTTCTATGAAAAGGGGATACAGAGCAGAACATGAGGCAATGTGGCAACGCCCTGCCAAATGTGAGAAAGTGAGCTTTATTTTCTCGAGCTTCCCGCTGCTCGTCATAGTGAGATTACCAATGTTGCACATGTTGGTCTTGAGGCTAATATTGCCACTAATTGCCAAACATCCTCATCTCATTTCCTTTTTATTTCATCCAATCCGGGGTGGAAATCATCAGCTGCCTCCAGCTGATTTCACTTAGATTCCCTACTTTTCATTTGCACATTTGATTAAGTCCTGTCAATTTCCTCCACAGATTACCAGCTCCGGACCCAGTAGGCAGCGCCTCAGCCGGCACGTGGGCAGGTGGAAGTCAAGACGGGGTGGAGTCGCTGCACTAATGCGCTGGGAGGGCAGGTGGCAGTCAGGAGATAAGAGGACTGTCAGTATTTACTTAAGTTGTTTAGCTCTCTATTTGTTAAACCTCTATTCATTCACGATCAATGCAATTATTAGGAGGATGCTTGGGTTAGGCAAGATTCAGGAGGATGATTTTGTTACAGCTGATTGGATCCAGAGACGATGGAGACCAAGAAAAGCAGGATGAATGTTTACAACCACTTGCAGACTGCAGAGTTACAGGCAGTCTGTCACAGGGCGTCAGATAGTTGAAAAGAGCGTGTTACAATTATGTAAAGTTACTGTAATCACCCTCTCAATGGTCATCAGTTACAGTATATGTCCTTTGTATGAGACTGCTTTGTTCTACCACAATTCCTTATCATTTTGTTCATTATTTGTATATATTTGTTACATGTTAATGAACTCAGTGTTATTAGTTCCAAACTGTACATTTAAAACAAAGCATTTTGTAATATGAGCTGCATGCCATAGATACATGCCAAAAGATCGCCTTCATCGTTCTGTTTTTTTTTGTTTTGTTTTGTTTTGTTTTCTGCTTTGACTCCACAGATTTATTTTTCAGCTTTGCAAAAGATATTAAAACGGTGAGTTTAGGCTCCACAGGAAGCACCCCGACACCTGCTTTCCTTTTCTCTGTCTGTAACCGCGCTGTTTTCGGTCATTAAATGTATATTTAGGAGAAAAACTGTTCCATCATGTGTTTGCGTCATTTCTTGTTTGACGTCACAGCAATGGATGATGGACGGAAGGGAAAAAAAACTCTAGAAAAACAACAACGGGACAGAGACCACAGATGGTTCTTTCCATCTCATCCGAGTGAGAAAAAACCCCCCCTACCCAACAGTGCAACTTTTAATACCCAGAGCACCGTAAGGTTGTAAGCAGCTAGGTAAGATTCCTCCATAAACAAAAAAAGAACAGGAAATGATGCGAGTCAGAAATATGTTGAAGTGAGAAACGGGACTGAAGAGCACAGACTAGTTTTTGTTGTGCAGTAACACATCATGGAGATGCAAACGGTTGTTAATAAATATGAATCCCTCTGAGCTGAAGGTGGAGGTACGTGTCCTCCTTCCAAAAGCGTAGTGAGATTAAATTGTAACCAATCCTCAATAATCGGTTTCATGATTTAAAATGATTTCCTTTAAATCATCTTTTAGGCAAACATATTCAGATTTCTGCATTTCACTCAGGATTAATATTTATTTAGTGTCAAATATTAATACTTGGATGAAATGTTACAAAACAAAGGTAAGAACAAAGAAGCTTACGAAAATTAAAGGAAAGGGGAAAATGTAAAAGTTTTAGCACTAAAACATATAGTGTGTATTTACAATGTGATCTTAATACTTCTTCAGTACAGCTAGAGAAACCTCCAGTCACTCTGGTTCTTCCTCTGACATCCTATTGACAGGACTTTAAACCATAGGGATGGTTAATTGAAAGGTTTGAGACCCTAAACTCTCAACACCAGGGTCTGCCTAATAAACTAAGCCTAATAATAAGTCAAGCCAGGTGGAGGGAAGCTGGAAACTTGCTCAGCTTTACATAAACATTTGTAGTTCTTATATTGCAAACAAAAAGATGCAAAATAAAGATAGATCCTCTCTGATTCTGGCAATAGAGGCTTGGTGAGTTTCTAAAGGAAGTTTTTACAGAACCTGACTGAGCTCTCCTTTGGAAGGACATGCTTGAGCTATATATGGGTGGAGGCGTCACAAGGACTCTTCAACCAGTCTAATGTTGAGCTTGGGCAACAGGTTTATACATAATAATAGATAGCCATTGGAAAGCATTCAAGCGAACTATTGAGGTTTTAAAACTTGATTCCTTCGTGCTAAAAGGATACTTTAGCTAAATCCAAAAGTCCAACAAGGAAAATGTGAAAGGACAGGAAGAGAACCAGGTGGTGTAAATTACAGATAAAATATTTAATGTCTTTGTGCGCTGTAAAAAGCCACTTTAAATGTCCCCAGATTTAAAATACATAGCTAGCATAAGAAATAAGGCTCCCAGGACCTTTTGCTGTGCCATCAAAGGTTTTTCTTTCCAAAAAGCACCACCCTAAGTTTTATCTAACCACACAGAACTGAACACAGAAAAATTTTATCTCACAACATTGGGGATTTGATTCTATCTTCTCTGATTGTCTTATTTATCTTTCTAGTTTTTCTCACATAGCAAGTTTGCTGAGTCTGGAAACAAACTGATTCACTGTCTAAAGCCAGGACAATACTCTTGTCAGCTCTCATTGGCACAGCTCACACTGGCATCTAGATAGAATAAACTGATGACTCGCAAACAACAAAAATATGTACGTAGGATGTGTTATCTTTAGCTATAATTGTCTGTTACTGTTGGACAGCATTGCAGGCATGGCCCAGTGTGAGATTCTCACGGAACGTCTAACGTAGGAGTTTGTTTCACTACTGTAGTTTTGTAGCTCAAAGTGACAAAACCTAATATGCTTTTTTTGTCTAAAAACAACAAAAAAGCCTGATTTAACCTATAGTATAGAGACCTAATCTATACCTGCAGTCAGTCAGGCTTTAGCAAATAGAACCATGAGCACAGTTCAACCTGAAATATTAGCTTTTTTCTCTGCTAAATAAAGTTGTTTTTATATTTATTATACTCTTTATCAGTTGTGTCTTTGCTAACCAAACATTATTTAAAAATAAACAGTGGCTGGACATTAATAGGAGGGTTTAAAGAGGCAGCTATAATAGGTATGAGCGGATCCTTAAATGCTTTACATGCTGTTCTGCTTCACAGTTCTGCTCATAAGTCTAAAAAGCAGGATAGGATTTCAGATTTTTTTTTTTGCAGCTTTTTAAAGGTTATATATGTGATGTAAAACCTTTTTTTGTGTTAATTGTTGGGTAAATAACCGAAATTATTGATCAAATGTTTTTGACTGAAAACATAAAAGACCAGTTTTCTATCAGTGCGTTTAAAGGCTAAATGTAGCCATCCTCAGCTCGGAGCTCGTTGTTGGTGGAAGTTTGTTTTTTTAATTTTCTGTGTTTCCAGGAACCTGATTGAACAACAGCTGCATTGTTCAATACCTTCTGGATTAAGTATCTATGAAACAAGCTGTAAAGTTATTCTAGTGTCTTTTGAAGAGGCTGTTTGAATGTTATAAAAAGGGAGAAAAACATGAAAGATAATCAAGGAATGGAAGGTGCCAATCAGCAGTGTTCAAAAGTGGAAAAGAAGTAATTCTGTTAAATCCAAGCCAAAGCCTGGTAGACTGACAAAAATTTGGCAATAATTGCCAAGAAAAAAATGGGATGCAGGAAAAAACAACCTGCAGATAAAAAACAAAAACTATGACAACACCCAACAAACCATAGGACCAGCATAATGGAACATGTAGGTTTGTTTTAGGGTTTTTAGCACTCATGGAAAACTGCCTCCCATACCTTATAGCATCAAGTACTTTAGATTTGAAGCAGAGTGGTAATAACTTAATGGTCATAGAACGACTGAAATGTATGGGAATTTAATTACTAATAAGTCAAAAGTAAAAACGCTTCCTTTGGTCGGTTTAAATGTTTGTTTACCGTTTTGTCTGGTTCACAGCATTAATCTTCACCTTCATCTGACCGTGTGTGGGTGTCATGTTTTTTTGTATTTTCTTTTCCTGGCTGGGAGCGCCAATGTGAATGACAGATTTTTGGCTGCTGGATAACACCTACTCAGACTAGATTAGGTTTATCTTTTTCTCCGTCAAGCTCCTTCAACTGTATCTGATGAAGACAGCTTTTGGAGAACCTCGTAGAAAACATTAATCTGCCACAGATAGATGTCCACTTTACATAATCGGTTAAGTATCTCTAACCGCCAGTCAACGTGTGCCCCCTCCTACTTTCTGTGATATTTGGCAGAGGATGTGACTACATAGTATTTGGCTGGTGATGAGAAGAGCACATTCATGGAGAAAGTTCAACATCTGTGGAAACCTGACCTCGTGTTTCAGAGTGGCTTACAGACAACTCAGTTACAGGCAAACATGAGTGTATGTTCAAATATTTAAAAAAACATGTACTTTCTTTAACTTTAACCACAGTGTTATCATAACATGTTGATTATTTATTTCAAAATGTATTTACAGGCAGGGTTTCACCAGGGTTGTCAAAATACTACAGTTTTTAAATTGACTGATAGATATATAATAAGTACCTGAAAGTGTTTTTTTAGGAGAATTGCAACCTAATTTGAAAGCAAGTTGTACCACTTAAGAAAGGTCAGAAAAATTACCTCACATTCACAGACCTGAACATTAACATGAAAGAGGAAGGTAGCCTTTTCATGCTATCCTCTTAGCCGAAGGGGTCATTAAAAGATCAACAGCAGGGAATAAAATTATTGTTATTAAAATGTGTTAAAATAGTTTCCGTATTAAATAAATACACTCAAATAAAAGGTTTGCTATTAATTCATTTTAACGCTTCACATAAATCTCTACCAGACTAGCCTAAGGCTGAATGGGGCCTGAATCAGAATTGGATTTTGTGCCCCCCCTCTTTCTTCATGTTAAGAACTAAAGTGAAACTAATAGTGGTGGTAAACAAAATCCAAATCCAGGTTAACAGGTTAAGGGAATCCAGAGTTTTAATTGGCTGAGCTGAAAGAGATTGATTATTATTTGCATAAAGGTTTTTATAGATAAACTGAAGATTAAAACAACTACAAAAAAGGGATAAGAATTAATTAAAAGCAAGTTGTTATTGTGATAATACAACAATCAAACTAAAGATTAATTTTTGCACTTTTTCAAAATAACCTTGCAATTTTCTTTCAATCTTAATTTTTAAACATTTTAAAATGGTCAATTTGTCCTTTATGAAATACATAGATCTAATTTGTTATTTTCTTTTATTGTCAATAAGCATTTGTTTATGTTTTTGATCTCTGGTATTTGTTCAGTTTGAAGGATTTATAGGGGGCCCTGATTGTCTAAGGGGCCCTAAGCAGTAGATTAGTGTGCTTGCACGTCGGCCCAGCTCTGACTGTGGTTAAAAATAATTTTGGAAAGCACTCTGCGGAAAACTACCCGTTTGACTGTAAAATCTCTTTGCAGTCACGACATCTAGGTAAAGTTATTAAATGAACCCTTTCATGCTTACAGTGTCACTGCACAGACGGGTGAGAGGAATAAAAACCTTCGCCTTTTCCCCTACTTACTGTTCTTTAGTTGTCATACTAAAGCAGCACTAGTCACACATTTTATGGCAAATTCCTCACAACAATTTCCGGTGATGGAAAATAACTATGGTTACTCAATGGCGGTGAGACAACAGGTAGACGTTTGACAGCGTGGCAGTGTCAAACACAGGTGTGCCAAGAGGAACCCCCCTCCACGCCTGCCCCAATGTTTACCCACAACCGGAACTCCGTCTCCCTGGCAACCAGAGGGAATCCTCTGTGTCACATCAGGACTCTGATCTCTGCCTGACGTCAAAAACCAGGTCGTTCCTCTCTCTGGCATGCAATGCGTCCTTGTAATCCTTGCGTGAAACGTCTATCCCTACACTTGTGTAATACAAAGAGAAGCCGGTGAGTCACTTTAAGAAAGGATTTTTAGAAAAGGTGTTTTACTGAAGGTAATGCCGTTTAAGGGGGAGCTTCCGCCCACATAAACCTGATATAGTTGCTACACTGGTTAGAAAGCCTCAACAGCTCGGTGTGTGGTCCATGCTCTCTTCCAACGGAGGAAAATTTCCATCCTGGTGTGTAGACCTAAGAACAATATTATTTTAAAGAGCATATAGCTGAGTGTTCAACCAGACTGGCCTTGAGCCGCCGTGGCAATCTGTGAATGCCTCCACACATCGCCCAGTGCACTACGTGACACGCAGCTTGATTGTCACTCTCACATTAGGTCAGTTACTCACACTGTCACTGGGTCAGAGTGCACATCAGGGTAAACATTTTGGCACCACGGCTGTATTTACTTCCTTCTCGAGATCTTATTTAACAAGTGTTTTTGGTGTGTCTTTGCCTTGGAAACTGAGTCATCAGCTCTGGAGTCCAAAGTCTGAAAGATCAGCAAACTACAGCCGAGCACGTACCAACCCTTCTCATTTCACAGTCTCACACCATGTTATTACAGAGGAGTAATGATTACCGAGATGTGAGCGTGACCCCCCAAGAGCCTCCATCATATATCAGAGGGGTCAGCGGGAAAATTAAAGGGATATAAAAGAAAAAGCTTTCACATGTCTTTTATTTTCCTTCTTGAAAACATTACTTTTCGTCTCCTTGGTCATCTAGAAAGGCTAAGAGCACAAACTGCTCTGTCATATCAAATCCTGATAAAATGCTTCCATGGTGCCCTCCACAATTAGGGGCACCCCTTTTAAAGATGTGTAAAGAACAAAAACATCAACAAATCAAATTAAATGAAGCAGTGACTGCAGCAAAAGAATTACCAATAATTTGGAAAGATACAACCAATTATTCACATACTTTTTATTCCTGCATACATTGGCAACCAAACAGTTAAATTTAAGTGTCGGAAACTTTTGAAAATAAGTTTTAGTTGATTGGATGGTCAAATCATTTCAAATTAGTGATTCATCTGTTCCTGTTCGACTATTTTTATTACATGACGCAAAGGCCAACTTCTCTAGCCTTCCTATTTCCAGTTGAAAATCATGCGTTTCTTGAACAGACGTGCACAGCTTTCCTTCTTCTGTCCAAGACTGTAGAAAATAACATCATGATGTTTATGACACTGAAGCCAATGGAATGAGCAGGTGTTTAGATATTTATACGCACGTGAAAGTATCTGAAACAGGAAAGACAAGAGAGCACTTTTGGCTATTTATAGGTCAGAAATTGGCCACTATCTGCAGTCAGGGCCATTTTTAAGCTTAAATCTCAAGGTCAGTAGCGCTCCTTAATAACCTTCAGAATTTGCCTCCATCTGAGCCTGTCTAAAGCCATCCTATCCAATCAGATCCATTCATAAACTGAAATATTGCAAGGAAATACCATCCAATTTCCCCTCCTGTTCTTAAATAGCGCACATAAAACAAAACTGATGTTCGATTTAATGACTTATCAGTGTGGTATGTGTTTCGCAATATGTTGGATTTTATACCAGCAGAGTGAATGATTCATGAGGTAGAACAGAGCTGAGAGTAGTGGTGTCAGAAAACAGCCATTAGAACTGAACCTGTCTCAGATAATCAGATAAAATAATTTGTCTGGACGTCAAAAAAAGAAGCACGTATAGCAGGCATGTCAAAAGTCGGTCCTCAATGGTTTCCCTGCCTTAGCACAGCTGATTCTAATGCTTGCTGTTCAGCAAAAGCCTGTTAATCAGCTATCAATGGAAATCAGCTGTGCTGAAGCAGGGAAACCTCTAAAACCTCCTGGACAGCAGCCCTCGAGGGCCGACTTTAGGCATGTCTGAGGTAGTTTGTTAAAATCTACTATTTTTTCTGATCTATGTGTTTTGCTTTCATAAGAAAACTCAAGTCTCAAGAAACAAAAAACTCCACATACGTAGATTTGACGTGAAAGGTAATTGCAGCATCAGAGCCTCTGTTGATAATTTCCTGACAGGCATCAAGCTGGTTAATTGAGAGACATGTAGCTCAGCTTTGCTGTAGAACTTCTCCACTTGGCTCAATTTAAATTCCTCATAACCCATGTCAGTAGAGAGGAGCTGTAGCTGTAAGATCTTGCTTTATTTTACACTGCATGCGGAGAAAGGTTGTTCTTGTCATGATAGGTTTCAGTGCGCTAACCCACATGCAGAACACCAACACGGAGACTGGAAAAAGTTAACAGTTTAT
>JAUZNJ010031910.1:0-13957 GCA_034780135.1 Jordanella pulchra | reverse complement strand
CTCCTGATGGGCTGACGATCCTCAGGTGCGCTGAGGGCTCCAGCCCAGGAGACCCACGGCGCGCTCTGCTGGAGGAAGGTGGCAAAACTCCAGATCCCAACAAAATTAGCACCAAACGAATGCCACTTATACCCTTATGTGGAATCCTATTAAAATCACTCATTGCTTCATATAATCAGTAGTGCATGAAACATATCCTGTATTTCAAGAGCTCCTCTAAAGAACTCTTTATGGGTGAATGGGTTAAGGGTCAAAACGTGAGAGCAGCAGTGGACAGCCAAACCAGTATTTGCTCAACTAGGAATCCGGCAGCTAACCTGCACAACAAGCAGAGGTGGAGCTAAATGATGGGCACAGGGGTGGCCAACAATAGGCTAGGGGGTGGCCATGGCCGCCTATGTGCAAGCAGTTATCCTCTAAAAACGGATGGTGGCAAACAGGGATACTCACAAGTGGAAGTGCGTGCAAATTTGACATTTTATTTGTTTGTATATTAAGAATAAACTGACATCACAAGTAGTTAATTTACACAGGAACATGCTAACATAAAAAATTATACATATAGAATTCCTCTGTTCGGATTTAGTTTTTGTGTTTTATAAGAAAGAAGAAAGTGTTATCTATCTCTGCTGTCATCTAGGAGTCCTCTATGTAATTACAGATATATATTGACTAATCCGGTTCAATGTATGCATTGTTATATGTAGATGTAATTAATATACAGAACAATTACTGATAGAAGAACAGCGGACAAATGTTTTCCTAAATGTTGTTAAGATCAAGTCATTTTTGATGCGTAAAAGAATCTCACAAGTACACTGTGGTCTGTATCTTATCTTTCTTCTGAAGCCGTTCTTTTCCTCTCATAGACTTGCAGGGAATGGAATTTTGGGGCCTATTTTATATGGTCATTTTTTTTCGATTGATTTGTACCTCAGTTTAAGTTAGCCCCTTCCATGGGGTGAGGAATTTTATAGCTAATTTCAGAAACTTGAGCCCAGTCCTAAATTTGTAAAGTTTCTGAACAGCCTTCTTATCTTTAGGGCTATATGTAGTCATCTTAGAACAGAACAGTCTAAGTTTTAACCCAAGTAGTAGCTTAATTTAAGATATATTAAATGATTTTTCAGGTCAATCCAAGCAATTGGCATGTATTTTTTTATTGTAGACCATTTTCGGATTTTCAGCTTTAAGTAAAGCTCCTGAGAACTTTGTTTTTAATACATTAAATTCTTATTTAAAGTCTTAGAACATCTGACTATTTTAACAGTAGCTGCATTTCATAACAGATGTGCTGATGCCAATAATTCAATCATTTTGAAAAATGCAAAGTTTCACAATCGTTATATGTCCATTAAATAACAGATGTAATTAAATTAAATATGTTAACTTATACGATAACTCAGAAAACAGCATCACAGCTGTAGATGTTAACAGATATATCCACATTTCAGCCACGACTCCAGCCTCCAATTACTTACGGTATTCTTCAACTTTTTTGCAAGGCAGTAAGGTTGAGTGACAGATCATGTGACTTGTGTGATACAAAAAAGGTGTTTCTATTGCAGTTTTGAGGAATATCATAATTTCAATACAAATAAATAAAACCCACCTTAGCGAGGCATAAAAGCCTTTCAATCAAGCCTTTTTTTTTTTTTACTCTTTCCATTTAGCAAATGTATTTTCTATTATTACAATTTGTTAGTAAATTGAAATGTAGCTAGTGTGATGTTGGATCAAATTAAAATCCTGTCAAAGCCCTAGAGCAGGTTTTTTTTAACCTACACTGTATTTCCAAACAAATTTTAAACTTCTATTTTTTGTCCATATCTGCTTATCCTTGCAATGTTTTGGAAATATTGGAGCTCATGTCCAACAGCAATAAAGTGAGATGCAGGTGACCCTGAACACACTAAGACACAGCAGACAGACTATCATGCACACACTCAAAGTTATCCCTAAGGGTTATTTAGAGACCAACTAACCTAAACACTATATTTTTGGACCTTGGAAGGAATCTGAACCACCCAGAGAAAACCCACTCATAGACAGAGAGAACATATATAGGCTCAAAGAAGGGATGATAGATTTCTGGATTGATCCACATCCAGTTTTACAAAACCAAGAGCAGGGATGAAGCAAGGATTTTCCTGCTGGAACAAAAAAAAAAAAGTGATAAATCATATCTTGAACATGTTTTTATACCAGACACCATTCGTGGTTGACTAAAAGCACATTTTGCACAACAAGCTTCAACAGTAAATCTTTAAGTTAACAGTTATTCATTTGAAGTAAAAGGGCAAGTAACTCTTAAAATTATTAAATTTTCAGTTAGGAGAAGGGATTAGAAAATCTATATATCAGGCTGTTTGGGAATTTAGTAAATTATCTATTGTTGCAAAATCAATAAATCTGCAATGAACCCGGCTTCATGTCTTATCCTGGATTGCTAAATTTAAATTGTAAAACAGCCCCCTGAAGTCTTAATCTGGATTGCTGGAGTTAGGCATCACTTACCTTTTGTGGATACACAGTTACAGACAATGGATGGATGGAGGGAGGGACTACAAAGTCAAATTTTTTATTTACCAAACTTTCCAGACTGACCACCTCAGAGTAAAAGCAGTGTCTAACTCTTGGGCGAAAAAGGACAGGCTCTGGAGTTCCAGCACGCGCCTTTGGGACCATTAAATGACTCAGAACCAGAGACGGTCTCTCAATGATAGCTTGAATCTGTTGGGCTGTAAATTACATTAAATTCCTGAACATAGAGTGCTCTGAACGAGGTGTGCCAACAGCCGTCAGTGGAGCTCGCTTACTGGTATTTGCATTAGGTTGAAGGGCTGTCTGGCTCTGAAAGCTCCGAGCTCCATGTCAAAGAATGTAAATGTTACTGTACATGTTTGTCTTGTGCAAGGCTGGATATTGAAAATATTAGCTGAGTTATTCTTGTCAGGCAAAGAAAACAGAGCTGGGGCCCAGAGGGAGCCCCTGGCTCTGAAAACATGATTTATTCCATCAGACATTCATTTAAAAACGAGATCAGAGTGAAACAAAGAGGTGATCTACTCTGAGAGTGTGGGGGGTGGGTAGGTGATTATTTCTTATTCCTTGGATGGTGGGGCTGTCTGGGGACCGTGCACCTCCAGGGGCCACAAATGACGCTTCAACAACATCTAAAATGGAAATGAACACTGCTGTAAAGTGACAGTTTTCCCTCCTGCTGTTGTGTTTAAAGTGACATTGTTTTCATTTTATTTCTTCATCGCCTCAGACGATGATGGTACACATTTACGCCGTCCCTGGTGACAGCTGATATTAAAGCAATGGCTTTAACATGATGATGAAACACAGGCAGGAAAACTGAAGACAAGCTGATGGAAAAACTGTTAACCTACATCAGATTTCCTGTTTCTATTCCAGCTTCACGTGAGGGACTGAACCTCTCATCTGCAGCTGGATCTGAACAAAGGAGGGCAGGAAAGGTTCTAACTAATGATGCTTCATCAAGTAAATTAAAGCTGGAAGCAGAACTTCATACAATTACCAATGCAGGAGAATGGTGTTTTAATGACTAGGTCCGAGTATTTCGTTTTCCAACACAAAGAGAGAGACAGGAACACAGAGGAAAGACATAAATATAATGAAAATGACAACACTGGGACACCCTGAAGACTTTAACTAGGACATTAAAGACAACAGCTGCAGTAATAGAGATGATACTGAATCACTTCAACATAGTTTCCTCAGGGTAAAAACTTCAATTTAACTTTAGATGTCAATTTGAAAACATTCACACCTGGAAAAATCCCATCAGCACAAGTCAGATCAGAAAGAAACCATAAAAGAATTATCTGTCCACATGACTATAAGAGCGCAGAAAAACCTCACTGGAGGATCTATCACATCTCTTCTTCTCTCATTTTCATCTGATTTGAATGGGTGGACTGAATAGGTCCACTTGGTGGAGCACCAGAGCAGCAAGTTCTCCTCACAAGGAGGAATGGAATTTGGCTCAACTAGTCAAAGACTTGTAACCACAAGTGTGTTTTTTAAGTATTTTGTGCACCCGTATGCTTTTGTGTCCCTTTTTGTTTTGCAGCTGACAAATCTTAATTTACCCACTATTGTACAGTAGACCATAGGCCTACATTATATAAACTTGACTTTGACTTCCAGTCATAATAATGATGATTATGTTTAAACAGTTCTAACTGGGAAAGTAAAATCCTTCATAACCACATTATGTAGAAATTTAACTTAAATGGATTGAGGGACAAGATGAAAAACAGTAGTATCTACAAATTATCATTTTATTAGCATAAATAGGTCCTAAAAGGAAGGAGGTGTTGTGCATTTTTCCTTGTTATCAATATTTGTCACAAATGATAAGAAATATTTTTTTATCAAAAATCATCTATAATGAAGACATATTTTATGTATACTAGATCATTGTAATTAAGGGCTGGCAGTTTAACATTCTTACCATTAACAATTAAGATTACCAATTAACCATTATTAACCAGTAACCATTAGTAACTCAGTTTATAAGTAAATATAGCTGTTCAAACCAGTTGAGGATCTTGGGTTTATTTAATGACTAGGAGATGTAAACAATTCAAATTTTCAACTTTAATTGACTATTATCATTAATCAACAAAACAACAACAATGTGTCTATATTTTAAAAATTTAAAAGCGATGTGTTTGAATTCGAACTTTTACAGACAGCAGATCACTCATAATATATACAGACACCTTCACTTAATCAATGCCAAAGTTTATTAAACACAATTATTCTACTATATATACTATATACTAAGCTATATCAAATGCAAACTACTAAAAAGTTGTCAGGAAAATAATGAATTTGAATTACAGAAACAAACACAGCTTTAGGGGAATTTGGAAGTAGAACACCAGCTTCCAACCTCAGGATGTTACCCTTCTTAAGACAATGGTCCAGAAGCCAAATGTGGTTACAGCAAAGAAGATGAGATGGCAACAAAGAGTTAACAAACATGCTATGGGGTAAGCTAACAGCACATTGCAACATACGTAATCAGAGAAGAAAGAGGAAACAGAGAAAAAGGGAAAAGGGCCGATTGAATTTAGTTGAATAGAATCGTGGGCACAAAAATATTCCAAAGTCCAAAACCAGCAATTAATGATCAGCAATTAATTTCAAGTCACACTTTCCACTTTCTTTCTTTCCACTTCCTCTTCTGCCTTAACCACTCTAGCACTTTTATTTGAGTGTCCGATTGTCTAGTGCTTGAAAAAGAAGTGGAGTCAAAATTTCCCATGGTGCACCTTGAAAAGTAGTGTTTCAGAATAATTTGCAAGACCTGTCATCGTAAAGCATCATAGGATTTCTTTTGAGGGAGAGAGAGAACAAAGATGGTGCAGGAACCTGGAGGGAGCATCAGTCACGTGACCAACAGGAAGTGAAAAGTAGTGGTCAGTTAGCTGTGTGAACTATGAAGTCAACAATATAGGCTCCCTCTAAATAGTGATTGAGGGGTTAGGGCAGACATATGCCTGATTACTCCATAGCCTCCTCTCCACTGCCCCTCAAAAGCCTGGGGCTCTTGAAAGCCCTTGTAGCGTTTTCATACACATTTATTGCTTAATTAACTTTACTTTCCCAGGGCCTTTTTCTACTACAGATCCAGGACTTCCTGGGCTTTTGAGGGGTGAGTTGTGTACACCTGTTGTGCTTTATTCAATAAAGCGGGTGAAAAAATTTTAGTTTTATACCTTAAATTTGTAATGAACTAAGTTTTGAGATGCTATTTAAGAAAGAAAGCATACCTCAAGTTTTCCTTTGTTATCAAGAGATAGCCTTCCATTAAATCTGTGTTGAAGCTGCAGCACCTCTGGTTTTCATCCCAGCTGTCTACTTATCCAAGATTTGGAACGAAATCTTCAGCTGGAACCAAAAAGTTATTTGTGTCTTGTCAAACTTGAAAGACAAGGGCCAGGTCCACTGAAGACTAAGGTACAGAGAGGAAGTACACTTATTCACGGAGCACATACGTTTTAAATCCATTGTATGTATGGGAAGGATTCATTCATTTTGGATTCCATATTTCCCAGCCAAGAATGTATCTTATTATGAAGAATCTGTCTTCTGTATCATAGAAGTATCTGTGACTATATGGGTTCTGGTTGTACTCCAGTCCATCTGCATATAGCCTTCATGGTCATCTTTAGGTTAGAATCCACAAAGTTAGACGTTTCTGTCTGATAAAATTCAGCAGGACCAGCTGTTTGGGAATGTTGCTGATGGTCAGATTAAAGGCTGTTACCTTAACCCAAACACTGTGGTTTCCTTCAACTGCTGATAGTACCGAGGCTGAGTGGTGGAGATGAAACATTCCTTCACCTGAACCAGGCAGTTATAATGTGCCACTGACGAAAGGAACAGATGGTTTGAATCTTCTGAGGTTGCTGCCAGACCCATTTTCCATACCCGTTTATCCTTGCAGGGTCAGTAGGGAGCTGGTGTCTTTCTCTAGCAGTTATTGAATGAGAGATGGGGACACCATGGACACGTCTGCAGTCCATCATAGGGCAGGACATAAACATTCAGCACAGATGACTGTGCACGCAGACTTTCATCTAAGTCAACACGACAAACTCGCACTCAAATTCACTCCCGCTATACAAACACACCTTATTCAACTCTCAGACTCACCCACCCACACATTCATACACTTACTTTCACACAGAGCAACCCACCGCTGCTTGGTTGAAGGTCATACTACAGCAGGTCACTATTATATCAATTTATCCTGTTACTTTGATGTTGGATTGAATCTGGATTTAACAAAGTAAATCAGACAATTAGGGTACTGTCTTGATAAATCCTTTCTGAGGAGCCAAAGGGCCCTGGCAAGAGTAGGCAGCCATCTGCTATAACTGGTGGGCCTAGAGTGCAAAAAACGTGAGGATAGAAAAATTAAAATCTCCAAAGGGCAGTATAGAAGGACAAGCCTTACATTTAGACTATAAGATGATAGAGAGAAATTTCACTCTCACTGTAGTAAAGATCCCAGACCACGATTTAAAACCCGGACCTTTTAGCTGAATGGCAGAAACACTAATAGCCACTCAACACTGCAGCCGGAGCCAATTGACCAACACAAGCTTGAACTGTTTGAGTGTTTTTGCCTACTGACTCCCCAAGCTTGACTTTTTCATCTCTCCTTCTCTTGCGTGGTTGACTGTGGTAAATTGACTTGAATTGATAAACCTTTAGATTTTTGCCTATTTAAATTGGAGGGGGTGTCAGTAGGTAACAACAATCATACTACATGCAATGATACTTGTTCGTTCGATCACTACATTTATGGAAACTTATACTTCCACATAAACATAATAAATCTCTGCAATTGCAATGATTGTTACATTTCTGGGAAATCACAAGTTACATTTGTAGTCTGCACCGACAATTACGTTTGTGGAAGGTTTTGTTTGTTGTTTTTTTTTTACATTAAAAGCTACATATTTTCATGATGTTTGTAGTTTATTACATTTAAAGCATTAAACCCCTGTTGAATCCGTATGTGAAGGGCAGGGTCTTTGGGCATCAATATTTGATCAGCTGGGAGTAAGAATGAGGTAGTGGCTGTTTCCCTGTTTTTTGCTTGACATCTGCCCTCTTTCTTTCAAACAATTTTCAAATGACAACAGAAATCATCCATCATCATCAATTCACCTGCTGGTTCCTTTTGTTATTTCAATTCAAAATGATGGACTTTAAATTTACCATAAAGTGGAAATCCAAAGAACAGGATTGATGCTGTTGTACCTTGATCCACCACATCCATTCCCAGTTCAGCCAGTACCACCACCTGCTCCGGAAGCAGCTTGTTTCAGTCAAAAGGGACTGGTTGCTGTCAACTGCATGGATGCTCCTTTAAAAAAAGAACAAAAAAAAACTAGAAAAGATCCATCTGATCCATCCCAAAAGCCTCTGAGCCTAGAGAAGCTAACTAGACCTTTGAGCGGGACTCAGGAACATCACACTTCTTCTCCGCTCAGCAAAGGCTGTAGACGACTTTGGATTATCAAGATGGACAAAGGTTCTCCAATCTGTTCCCTGTTCAATCGGGTTTCTTCACCCATCATCGGTGATCAGACATCACTGCTGTTTAGCTGCTGTACCTTCATATCATCTGAATACATCAGGACGCATAGTGTTCAACTTAGCAGAAGAAGAAATGTAGATTCTTTCCCAGTCTTTACCAATCTTTGTCTTTCTGTGAGAATATTTGGTTTTATTAAGTTCAAGGATTTTCCTACAGAGTTGGTGTCAGACTAAAGATCCTCTTAATATTTATGATTGTCACATACTAACCCCGACCATAAGATTGAATCAGGATCATCTTCTGGTAAAACATTTCCCCAACATTTTCTCCTCTTTATGACATACATTGCTGTTTGAAATGTAGAATTAGACAGACATCAACAGAGAAAATAGAGCATTTTAACTAAAGCAGTTTGTCCTAAACTCTAAATAAAAAATAATTTGATTAATTTTCTGCATCTGCATAAAAGCATTCCTGACTTTGGAAAGACTAAACAATAATTTAAGAATGAACACTGCCCTCATTTTAACTTTTCAGTGACTAACAGGTGATCAGAATACCGGTTGCCTCAGCCCTGTTTCAGTTTCATAGTTGTGCAGGATGATATGTTGTATTATTTGTTCCATTGGGATCACACAGCCCTCAAGTGGAGGCCTGACCTCTCTGGTGGCAGCAGGTAAGCTTGGTGTTTATGGATGTACAAAGCTCAGATGGATGCTCGCGTGCAGAGACTAAGGTTTATCCTCCCTGCTAAAACGTTGGGAGGACTTATTGCATGCATGAACAGCATCTTTACACATAAATCCACAGGGCATCAGGTAGACGATGAAGGCCCACCAGTCGCTGTCAGCGTGGATTTACTACCATAGACTTGGGATCTTCTTCCATTAAAATTTCAGAGTTTCTCTGAGATTTGTTGGATTTATGAAAGGAAATAGCTGCACTCAGTTTTATTATATTTTCCAGGGAAAAGTGTCACGTTCCAGCTCTTGGTGGGAACTGGACACAGGAAGCAGGACGTGGACTTGATGACAGCATCTGGTTATGATTGTGTTGCATATAGAGCTGAATTGCTACAGGAGAACATGGAAAATCCTTCTGTTTGAAATAAGAAATAGAACTTGGGAGTTTCTCCCTTTTACTTCCATACTCGTCCATTTTCATGTTCTGTCCAGGTTTGTTCAACCAAATCCGCAGATTAAGCCTGAGCAAATCTGGATTATTACACAGCAATCCGAGTCACTAAAGTTAAACCAACTGCAAAAACTGGTGTGAAATCATAAGATTTACTCTTTAACCCCAATGTAATGCGACATAAATCATCGCTGCGCAAAATCTAGAAGCATTTGGTGTTTTTTTTTTCAGAAGTTTCCATTAATATATTAAGGAAATTAACGAAAGGGATTTTCATCTTTGGATAATTTAATGACTTTTATGTTAAATTGATCCCCAAAAGGCAAAAGTTATACATTCCAGATCAAAGCTATACATACATCCCCAAAAATACTTGCTCATTGTGTCTAAAGGTGTTTACATAGAACAAGAAACCTGCTAAAGTTTTGTGAGTTTAATTTGCTTTTCCTTGCTTTGAAATTAACTTGACAAGCGAAAACATTTCGCACAGCAGGGAAATTTGCCCGTTGGGCGAAAGGCTCCTACATCACGAAGTCTGCTGGTCATTTGTTTCACCTCATCATGGTGGACATGGATATATAATTCGACTGGAAGTGTTTTTCCTTACTTTAGAAAGTCAAACAATGCTTTCTGTGTTCCTAGGTTCACCAGATTTCCAGAGACAGAACTACTATGGAGAACACCACCACCTCCTCCAGAGGCTAGAGTCATGACCTGCTGCTCTGAGTTTTAATTCTGTTTAAGTTTTTCTTTAGGCTTTCTGTTTGGATTTTGTTTCTGTTATTTTATATGTTGTTAAGAATTATATCATATGTATCTGAAGTTATTGGTTTTGTTCCCCTTTAGCTTCATTTAAGTTCTTTTCTAGTTTTAGTTTAGTCCTGTTTCCTCTATGTTGCTCCTCTGCTTTCCATGTTTAAAATCATGCATGATTTTGTAGATATTGATGCATCACTGAATGGAGTGTGACAGATTGCAAAATGGATGTTTGGAAAAAAAAACTTAATTTATTTAAATTGTGAAAGTTTGTATTTTTTTGTGTCTGTTGTGAATTTCAGTTTTTTGGTCTTTGCTTTTACCTCGCAGAGAGGGGATCGCCTCATAAAAGCTGGTGAAATGGATGGTATTTATTTTTGGCTGGGAACAGGATCTCTCATCCTACATTTGACTTGCCTTAAGATAAAAAAAACTGAAGGATTGCATCCCCCTGGTAAAAGCAGCGAGTTTTCACAACGGTTTTACAACAGTTTCGAGATGCTTTCATGACAACTTCACCATTTCATAATCTGATGATCGCCTTAAACTTAAAAAACTGAAACCATCCCTTGAGGCTATTCTGAATTTTTTTCTAGAGCTGGGGTGCTGTCATGTTGGTTTTGAGCTGCTGTGATTATATGATATGGTCATAAAGTAAGAGATGTGAAAACAAACACATATATGAGAGATCTAACCACAGAACAAAACCAGTAGAAGATGAGTTGTATTGAGGCAGTTCTCCTCCACCTGCTAAACTTTTTTGACCTCTCTGTGCTGCCATCTGTGGAAGATGTTTCCTAGGAGCTGCAGAGTCTGTGTGGAAGTGAGAAGCTGTAAAAAGTGTGAGTGACTGGAGGCTGCAGCGACCACCTGCAGGCCTAAATTGGCCAATTAGAGCGACGAAGTGTTTTCTTAGCGGGTAATGCCAGGTAACGAGTTGAGTCTGCTGTAGGCCCCACCTTCACACTCATAAAGAAATCGACAGGAGAAAAAAACAGCTATGTGTTGGGCCTGTCACTCTTTTTAATCTCCGGATTGAGCAGAAAGCACACAGCTCCGATTCTACTCCTCCACCTCTTCTTCCTCCTCATTCGGATGATTCATTGAGCGCAGTCCCAGAGAAGCTGCAGCCAGGTCCACTAAATCCCTCCCTCTTAATTAAGATTTCTCTCAGCCCTTATCCTGGCCCTTTCTCGTCCTCCATTTGGCCTGAAAACTTCTGCGTCTGACAAGAAATCAATGCATGCAGGACGCAGGGGCTCAGGTATCGGATTGCAGGTGGGCCCAGGAGGGGCCCGACTGGCCCCCAGACTGCAGCAGCAAGGAGTTTGCAGCCGCTATGCCCCGCTGCAGCCAGATAGTGAGTCTTTGGCTGCCGGATAAAAATGTCAGGCACTAATAGGCTCCGTTGTGATTAACTGAGATGGAGTTCACAGATCCTGGGCAGAAAATCTGTTAGCTGCGATCTTTACAAGGTTTTCAGGTTTGTTGGGCCGCTCGGCTCCTCCTCACAACACGGCCCTCTTCTACTCTTATCAGACTGTCAGCAAACACTGAGGAATAGTGGACATAAATAAATGATTGTCTGAACTTTCTGTCAATTAGAAAATCAGAAGGAGCTTGAGTTGTTGTGAAGCTGTTCACAGAATATTCATGAGCTGGATCATTTCCCCGGGACGCTTCGCTTTGCAGGGATTTGCTTTAACCCTGCTCTCAGGTAGAAAATATTATTTACACTTTGTGTAGGACTTCTTTCTCTCATCTCTTTTTCACTCTTTCCTTGTTTTGCCTGAAAGTTGAGAGAAATTCCAGCTAGGGATTGGAACCCCTGCGAGCGGAGAACTGGAGCATCATTTATTCAGAAATACGCTTGTTTTTAATCACCTGGAGATGGCTGCAGAAATCCTCCGCTTGATGAAAACGGGGCCATAAAACCATAAAACAACAAATGAAAGAGGAGTATAGGCAACATTGCAGCAGGTGATTTAATACACATTTCACTGAAACAAGAATTAAAGCAGCTTTTGCCCAAACTGAATCATGTTAGCGACTTAAATGTCCTAATGTCAACAAATTGAGTAAGAATGTAATTTAGAATGTAGCTAGCCCAAAAACATAAAAGTGATCATATTTTCTGGCCTATGTGGAAATAATCTGTTTTTAGCATTTCTATCTATAATTGCTGAAATATTGTTACCAAAAAATAATTTATGATGTCATGTTTTTACAGTCAGAGTTCTGCTAAAGTGCACACACATGATAAGTAACAGTAATAGCAGTTTTATGTAAAACACATGCATATGAACTTCCTTTTTTGAACATTTTCTGCATGCAAATTCAATACCATGACCCCCCAATATATTACCTACATGAGAGCACGCTCCTTCTTTGAACAATGGTTTGCTTTTTATGCATCTGTAGATTCTCTCCAACTGGCCTGTAGGCTTATTTCTGTGTCATCGTTTCAGCTTTTGTGGCTTTGAGGGAGGAACCAACCAGAGAAAGTACACTGCATGTGATGGGCTACTTTTCAGGAAATCCTGCCTTTTGTGACAATAATAATACTTTTCTGTTAATAAGGCTTCTCTTGTAAAAGCAAAATAACAAAACAAACAAAAAAACATAATTGTTTTGAGACAAAGATAAATTGGAAAAGTTGCTGGACACCTGACCACAATAACTGGAGCATCAGACCACTGCCTCAAAGGTTTTCACAGGAGAACCAGTAAGCTCAGCAGAAACCAGCTGCCAAAGTAGTTTTAAATAACCTTTCTAAAAGTAAGACTACCCAAGCCAAAGTAAATAGAAGTTCAAACCACAATTTATAACAGGACACATGAGGTAGACAATCAGCAAAAGACTCTAAATAAATTTGACAGATTAATGCAATGGTTTATATATTGATAATAAAAAATCAGGAAACTTCATAAAAGCCATTGCTTCAAGATCTAGTTACTGGAAATAAAAAACAGTCAGAAAATTATATTACATTACCACAGACATAAATCATCACCAGCTGTTTTGCATGTAAATAGTGTTGCAAAAATAGAATTGAACTTTTTGATCCAATTGCTGCTTGCCGATGTTGGATTTGGGTAAGAGACTGGTGCATTTCTAGATAACAATTAATTTGCTTATCTAAAAAAACAACTAGACCTAAACTCATTCTCTTGATTTTGTCTGCCTTTATTTCAGCAAAAATGATCAACCCTAGGAATTTGTAAAAGAAATAGGCTCATCTATTTACTGTGGAGGGGAAAAAAAGAGAATTATTTACTATTTCACTGAGAGCAACAGAAACACACTACAGACATTCATGTCTGTCAAAACTCATGGTTTTAATCCTTGGATTAGTGTCTGCTAATCAGTTCAGCAGAGGCTGTACTATAAATATATGTAGGTTTGCCTTGTTCAGGAAAAAGAGCACATTTAAAAACAGACTAGTTCCTGTTCTGTTCTTAAATGGGACACCTGACAAACTGGCTAGTCTGAGAACTTGGAGGGGAGTTGAAGCAATACCCAAACTTAGTCAAAATCTAAAGTGTTGAAAATGTTTATAACCTGATGTAATGATGTTCTGAACCAAACCAACCTGCAGATTCACCTGGACACAGTTATCAGCATCTGTGGAAGTAATACATCAGAGATCCCACCCAAAGGTAATGGGCTGTTAAAGTGCTGCTTCTCTGCCACATTCGCCTCTAGCCTGAGCCACTCAGTGGATTTTTTTTCTCTTTAATCCTCCCTATAATTTTGACAAAGCAGAATTTGGACTCCTTAGCATCTGCTTCAGTTTTTACAGAAAATTCTCAAAAGTAAATGCTAAAAGCTTGTCAGACAGCCATGCTATAATACTTCACCTGGTTAATGGATGAAGCTATGGACAAGATAAACCAAGTGTTGGGATCCGGAGCCTGTCTACCATCTTTCTCCAGCAGAGCGCGCCGTGGGTCCCCTGGGCTGGAGCCCTCA
>JAUZNJ010031909.1:0-13958 GCA_034780135.1 Jordanella pulchra | reverse complement strand
CCTAAGCCTGACATTAGAATCAACCCTTAAATTTAAAATAAGACTATAAATCTTTGAAATCGTACCTTTTTGGATCGATTAATGCCCATATTATGACCAATTAATGTCATTATAGACATTCTTTGTTGGAACGATTTCTTCCATTGTCAGTAAGTGCAATTTTCTATCGTATGTTACTGATTTTTAAAAACATTTTAGTTTATAGATATTTATAGATTGGTTATAGATGGTTAGAAATTGTATTGAATATAAAAATATTTTAGAAAAAAACTCTCAGCTTTCTATAGGAAGTCACAAGGTTTGTTTGGGACTTTGCAGACCACTTATAGGGTTCCAGGTATTTTTTTTTTTTATAAATCCTAAGACCAGTTTAAACTCATTATATTGTATTTTTGCAGTGTTTAAAATTGTTAATTGAGTAACTGTCATCTTTTCCTTACGTGTGTAACCCTAAATTTTAGATTTGTGTTCTTCATGTTACATTCAGTCTAGTGGTATTTTCCAATCCAAACATTCTCCAAACCTTTTCTTTTTCTAGCTTTTGCTCTGGATGAGAGAGAAAAATGGCTCAGTGGAACAGATGTACCTTCATCTTTCTAAGCATGGTTTTCTTCTCAAATGCCCATTCTGTTGATATATTGAAAGCCCAGAACCTCGGAGGTTCGCAGAGACGTCTTCTGATGGAGACAGAGCATCCCAATACAAATGGTACTTTAACAAGTGAGTAACAAACACTCATGTCTTTCTTACCTCATACAATATGTTTGATGGCAGTGATTTGGTTTAGTGTTATTATAATGCAGTTATGCTTAATTGTTGGTCCACATTGGCAGACTCCTCAAGTGAAACAGAACCAGTACAGTGGTCCTATCTGGCAGCAGGACTGGGCACAGTCCTCACCCTCTCTCTCCTTGTGGTGATGGTGGTGAAGTTTCAGCTCTTCCACCGCTTTCTGGCAAGCTACAGACACTCCCTGCTGCAGGAAACTGATGGAGTCAGCCAGTACGGTCAGGAGGACAACTCATACCCCAATGTGTCGGGTCAAATGTCAGTGGTGGGAGGCACTAGGAGGGGGATGGAGGATGACGACGACGGCTTCATCGAGGATAACTACATCCAAACCAACGAAAAAAACAGGGCTGAGAGGGCAATTGGAGATGAGTTGGAATTAGAAGACAGTGATGATGATGATGTGCAGTTCACCATTGGGTGATTATGAACAGAATTACTAAAAAACCTAATTGTTGGTTTACTGGTAAGATTACCATTTCTTTTGCTGCCTCAGCAGCCTTTACAAAGAACTTGATCCAACTCTAATATGTGTTTCGATCCATTTGACACCACAGGTTGCAACACATGCATTTCTCATTTGACCCATGATAGGAATGTTTTAACTTTGCTCAATTTGAAACAAGCAGCTCATCAAAAGCTGATTCTGTTTGCTTACATCAAAACAGACAGAAAATTTCCCCCTGACTCATAAGGCTAGTTTGACTGTTTATATGACAAACATCTAACATGACTACTGGCTGAAATATGTAGAATCTGGTTATAAAAATCCTGAGCTTGCAGTTTTTGCGTTCCTTGTACGTACTTTGACCTCTGATTGTACTTTTTATTTTCAAACTCCCAATGTTTGTTTGCACTGCTGAAATGATTTTTATATGCAGATGTTTTTAACTTTTCCTTGAAGAATGCAGTCTTCTATGACTATATTGTATCAAGAAATACACAAAAAAACACACAAGGTGATTTTTTTATGATAATAGAAATAAAATAAATACACATAGTTTCACTGATCACATGTATTGTCTGACATATCTTAAGTATGATTTTTTAAATCTGAAAATTATTAATTTATTCCATAAATCTGAATACTTAGAATGTTTTCAATCAGAAGAACCCACTAAACACAGGCAATATGGTGGTGTTTTTGTGGCAGTTATGTGAACTTCATGTAAGGTACCGGTAAAACAAAGGTTATCATTAGGTTTTACATGTCAGGACATTATAGGAAATTATCTTTCCTTTCAGGCTCTGAGAAAAATTCAATTTAAAATCAATTCTGCACAAAAATGCAACATATTTCATATGGTAATTGTTTATTTCACATATTTTAAAAGTGAAATATGTGGAGTAAATGAAGATCGTTCAACAGGTTGTTGAATTCTTGATTGTAGTTAAGTCCAGATTATCAACACATGTTCTAATGTTGTTTTTATGTTATGTTACACCGTCCACGATGAAATATGGTCAAGTATGTACAATAACTTTAAGTAACTGTTTTCTGGAGGATTTTGTCTACTTTTACATTATTGTAGATACTCTTACTGTATGCCTCTTAGGGTCAAACTACAGCATTTTATTCCAGCTGAGATCTGGGACATTGCAATACTTTGATTCATCTGTTCTTCAGTTATTCTCCTGTAGATTCATGGCTGTTTTTGGGATCACATTTGGATCTAAAATATTTTGGTTAACAGAGGAGTTCATGGTTGACTTGATCACTGCATTGTGCCCACATCAAATGACAATACTAGCCCATATCAATAGCCTTTCACAGCCATCCCTATAGCTGGCACAAGGTGTTTGTGTTTCAAGGTTTTGTTTAAGGTGAACTATCTCTACACATCCATGAAAAGTATGACAAATTCAAAATATCTGTAATCTAGAAAGTAAGATTTCCAGTGAAGCTTGTCAAAAAGTTTTTCTGCATCTAATGAAACAATTAATCCATTTTTGATGTTGGATGTCACAAAGGTGTATTGGATTGACGATCTACAATGGGGCCAAAAGGATTTTAGTCTACTATTAAAGGTACAAGTTCTACAAAGAAAGATAAGATTTCATTAAATTTCATCATAGGTACACTTCAACTATAAGAAACAAATTGAAAGAAAAACAACCCAGGAATTCAAATTGTAGAATTTTTAGAAGAAGTTACTGGTAAATTATCATGGAAAATAAGTATTTGGTCAACACTAAAAGTTAAACTCTATACTTTGTAGCATCAGCTTTGTACCTGCTCCTCTGCTCTTCTCCTCATTAACATTGATCAGTTCCACCTGCTCCTCTGCCTATATAAACCTCCCTTAGACCAGTAAGTGCTGCCAGATTATAACGAGCCCTCTATGAGTTTTATCCAGCATTCTTAGTTCTGCGTGCCTGGTTCTGACCTGGTTTGCCTTCTAATTCTCTGAGCCTGTCTCAACCCCTGTCGGACCTTTTTGGAGTTTTGGATTTGACCTGTTTTCTGGCCTTTGACCAAGTCTCCGGATTCTTCTCTGTAATCTGATCGTCTGGCTCTGAGCCCTGCTCTGTCCCAGACTCTGGCTCTTGATAGCGTTTTGGATGGTCTTTGGATCTCTGACCTCCTGGCTCTGACGCAGACAGCGATCATTGCTCTGTCCCTCAAAGTAACTCTCCATGTTTATCTTTGCATGATTTATCCATCCCAGCTTCCTCCAAAGTACCAAGCTAACAACAATAATTCAAGCTAGCTGGCTGCTGGTCGCTCATATACAGTATGAACCAGAAGAACCAGTTACCATTCCTGGCATTCACTGTCTTTCCATCTGCTGTTGCATATTTCAATAAATTGTTCAAACTTGCCCGTTGTGTCTGGCTCGAATTCTGGGTCCTCTGTTTCTGCTTTATGCTTTATACAGAGCCACACATTGACCGAGCGTTGTGTTTGGGATCATTGTCCTGCTTAAAGACCCAGACACATTGCATCTTCAGTGCTGTCATGGATGGAATGAGGTTTGGGCTTAAGATCTCACCTAACATGGCCATTTCATTGTTTCTTTAACAATGATAATAAGTTGCATGGGACTACATCAAGGGAGATTATCAATTGCTCCCACTGGTTTCTTCACACCAACCTGTTTGCCTATTGTCATCAACAGATCTTTGGTCTTGGCCATGGTTGAGTTTTGAGTCTGACTGTTTGAAGCTGTGGACAGGTGTCTTTTATATAACATCTTCAAACAGGTAAAATGAGTAGAGGAGAGAAGAGATTCTTAAAGAAGTTACAGGTCTGTGAGGACCAGACATATTGCTTGTTAGGGGGTGACCAACTATTTATTAACAAATTCTCTAAAAATCCTGCAATGTAATTTCCTGTATTACTGTTTACTCACTTTGTCTCTCATAGTTGAAGTCTACCTATTAGACCTCTCTCATCTTTCCAAGTAGGAGAACCTGTGCAGCTGACTAAATATTATTTTTGGCCCACGGTATCATGTTGATGTAGCATACCAGTTTTTGATGAATCAATTTGGTTTGGTTATTTAGTAATCTTTCATCTCATCTTGGAAAGGATTTTAAAACGTACATTAGAAGTGACATCTGGCAGATGGGAAAGCAGCAATATTTTTGGTGCACAGAGGAGATCATTGTTGGCTTAATCAACCTGGCCTCTTAGACTTACGTATGCTTTGTAAACAGCATGTAATATTAACACATGACTTATGCCCCGTGTAGGTCAGTCTGCCTGGTTAGGCTATGACTTAATGACAGTTAATATCTTTTAGGTTGTGTAACTTTCCTAATGTTGTTGCTAATGCATTTCTATCTCAAGCATTGTGATAACACACAACGTCATCGTTAGCAAACTGCCATATCCTCTACTCTGTAAAGAAAAATGATCGGTTTTAACAGGGATCCATTTTCATTTTTTGTGTGTGTCCTCTCTAGCATTGTAGAATTGCCAGACAAGTGTCAAAGACTATAATGCTACTGGTATGCAAAAACCTTTAGTCTATTTTGGGATTATTTCAAATGCAATACACTAGAAAATGGAAAGGAAAAGAAAAAAGAAATCAAGGAAGGTGAAGCCAAATTTTTAAAAGAAAGTAAAGGCAATTAAAACAGGAGAGAAAAAAGAAAAA
Organism: Jordanella pulchra; assembly: GCA_034780135.1. Taxonomy (NCBI): domain Eukaryota; kingdom Metazoa; phylum Chordata; class Actinopteri; order Cyprinodontiformes; family Cyprinodontidae; genus Jordanella; species Jordanella pulchra. The sequence goes on along the minus strand of JAUZNJ010031909.1, from coordinate 9,066 downwards.
ACAGGATCATTTAAGGACTAAGGCCTCTGTACATGGGTCGTGCACACTAACCACTGCATCACCTGCACATTCTAAAAAGTAGAGTATTAGGAAAACATGGTATTTAGATATTGTTGCCTAATATCCTAATGACTGCAAGTATTTTTTCCATCACAGATCTTTGAGGAGTAATGCATGCCATTACTGGATCTAAGTCCTCTTTGGGAGGGAGATATTTGAAACATTGATATTGAAATGAAGGTTGAAATTCCATTTCTTGTGCTTCTTTAGTGCATTTGATTAAAGCCCCTGGCTGCTATTGTTCCTGATTCGAGACAAAGGCTGCCTTTGGTTTGTTAAATAATCACAGTGTAAAATCTGTTTTGTGTGATTCAACATGTGAGGTTAGATTTCTATCATTCTAAAACATATTCAAACCTTTTCATGTTATGGCTTCCTGATTAAAATCTTTGTCTAAAATAGGTTGCATCTACAAATACCCACATTTATTAAAACTATAGGCCTCCGAGGGGCCAAAGGGGGATGCACTCACTTTTATTGAGTTACTAGTTAACTAAAGTATTACTCTCTGTTGCATAAAGACTCCCGATGAGACTTGTAATATGGTTCTTCCTTTTATTAATTTCCCTTCAGCTAACATTAACTTTACAATTTTAATCAAGTCATTTTTCCTTTTGTCTTGGCAGTTTTTTTTATCATTCAGACCTTTCAGATCAGACTCATCCTACTGGTGGAAGTGTCCCTCCTGATTTGACTCATTTGCCGAGGAGAAACGTTGAACACTCGGCCAGTTTGACCCCCCAGCCTCCTCGCTCTCCTGATTCTCAGCCTCCTCCTCATCCTTTGCTCCCTTCTCCTCTTCAGATGCGCCACCACGCTGTACCCCACGACTGCTAGACCCATGCCTCCCCCAGCAGCCATGAGCGCTGCGCCAGACACCAACATCTCTCTGCTGTCGTGACTGCGGCTGCCTGCTGTGGCCACACAGAGCAGCACTGTCCCACACAGAATCACTGACAGCCCCACAGCAAAGATCAGCGCCGGGTCGGCCCGCCCGCCGCTCCGCAGCTGCTCGATCTGACGTCGGCTGTGGACGCAGTTCATGTCCTGGATGGCTGAGCTCAGGAGCTGCTTGAGTAAAAGAGCGAGGGCCAGGAGGCAGAGTGTGGTTCCCACTCCAAGACGCCACTCCACAGACATGCTGTTGGTGGTGGAGAGAAGCCCCACACCACCAAGGCCTAGTCCCATTATGAGGGCCACTGAGGCACAGTAGCAGATCAGGGACTTCCTTGGCTCTCTGAACCACCAGAACTGCACTTCATCCTCCAGGATATGCTGCTGTGTATCAAAGGGATCCAGGTAGAGGCTTGGAGGCCGACGCATGGTGAAGTAGACGGTCTGCATCTCAGGCATAGCTTGCCAGTCAGTCAGATACTAAATTAATACATAAAAAGTTAAAACATCTACATTTAAATTAATGAAAAGAACTTTAAGTCAACATACTTACAGCTGAATGAGAATCATGTGTCTCCTGTCCCTCCGCATCTGTGTTTAGTCATAAACAGTTTGGAAAACACCTCAGCTGGTAGGTTTGGGTTCATTCTTTACATTAGAGGATTCTCATCCAAAGTTAGAGTAGTTCTTCCTAAAAGAAGAACTTCCAGAGGTCGGCAGCAGGTTCCAGGAGATGAAGCTGGATGTGGATCATAAAGATCCCTGATGCATTCCTGAAGAAGGCAGAAGAGGATCCAGCAGAGGAGAGGCACAGACTAAATGTGAACCTGTTTCTGCGTAGCAGCAATATCTGTGTAATGCTAACATCTATGTAATCCCAGTACATGGCAGCACTTTGAGGTTTCCATCATCGCTCTGACGTTACCGATGTCACAAATCAATACTCTTGGCTTTACAGTCTCCACCCCAGTGCCAGGCGGACCCTCACCCGCCCTCTCTGACCTTCACACAGCAGCTCCATCTTGTCTGGTTCAGTGGGAAAAAGACAGGTTACAGCAGCACAGTTGGATCATGCTTGGACCCAGAGATTGGTGACATTGTTCATTTCGCCCCGACTTATACAATGTGCTGAGTTGCGAACACAAAGACTACACTACAGAAGGCAGGCGGTGGTGTGTGGGGCCACGGAGGGGTCCTGGGTAACTGCTGCGGAGGACCGGGTGATGTCAGTGCAAAGTGATAATGGTGTGACTGTGATCCCAAGGATGCAGTCATTCACACACTGTGCTGGACTCACAAACACAGAACGTTGCATCTGCTTTGTGCTGCTAACATCTGCGGAAACACAAATAACAAAACTTTAAAAGAAAAAAAAACACTTTTTCCTGTTTAAACGATTGTGGATGGATGAGAAAGATGAGACTCTCGGAGTATCAAAACTTCTAAAGATTTTTACAGTTTTGTTCTCCATAGAGTAACACAAGTGTAATGACCTTATGTAATACATTTCTCAGTTTCATTTTTCTATCAATTAACTGAAGTAATATCTCTGTATAAATGAAAAAGACGTGAAAAAACAAAATTCTGCCTACTTTCATTATGTTTCACCCAAATCCAACTATTACCAAAATTCAAATAATGTATTTTATCTCAAATACGGCATAGACTATTCCTCTAGCAGAACTGCTTATGAATGTGAAAACTGCACGTATCTATTGGCGGAGATCTGGTCTCGTCTAGTTGCATCTTGGCTCTGTTATTAATTTTTTATGAATTCTCTTATGGGGGAAACATGAGTGCAAGTGGGAATTATTCCAAGATTTAGATCATTCCTTTTTTATTCTTTTTAGCTGCTTTCTGCTCATGCAGTTGACTTGACAGCATAAATTTTCAAAAATGATCAAGCTGCCTCCAGATCAGACCTTATGAGAGAGTGAAATATGTACTGATATTTTAACTACCAGAATCAATTACTGCTGATTGTTTTATAGTATTTCTTGCAGCAAGATTGTGAGCTTGCTATGAGGAAACGATGGGTAAACTTACGCAGAATCAGTACAATGAGTCAAAGTTAATAAAGTTTATTATATTTAGAGCAAAGTTGTAGTACTGACCTTAGACTATGGTAGATCACGGGGATTTGTATGGATAATAAGCAACCTGCAGGGGGCAGCAGTCTCTAAGTTGTGCACTAAACAGCAGATAACATGACGCAAATAGTTTTTCAGCTCTGAACTGTAGGAGGATCCACATACAGACGCAATATGTGAAAAACAACAGTTGTTTAAGTCAGCATGTTGAAGAGCTTGAAACAGTCACCATTCTGGCTCAGACTTCTATGTTAAATAGAAAAAAAAAGAGAAATCAAAAAGAGAAAGAACATTCTTACAGGAATGGAAGCACAAACAATAATAAAAACAATAATAAAAATAAAAGAATAGTGAAATAGGTGCATGTGGTGTAAATCATTTTGGAAGAAAAGTACACTGCAAACGGCGGCACAAGGAAGTCTGAGTTTTTCATCAGTTTGCTCACTTAGTTTGAATCTCTGATATCCAACAAATACCTGCAAAACACATTTTACTTCCATTAGAATATTTGTAAATCACTTTCAAAAGTAGAACGTTGTTTACTTTATAAACTAAACTCCAACAGTGATTTTTTTACAGAAAGAAACTGCGGCTGATGACTCCTGCAGCTCTAACTCATTCATTTTTCTGGTCTGTTTAAGAAGCACTTAACTCCCATCACAATCCATCGATCCTTTTACTACTGATGTATCCCACAAGAGTAGATTGATCTGAGTATTTTTGTCAAATGCAAGAGTCTGGATTGTGCTCAAGGTCTAAAATTGAATATCTGAAGGGAAGCTGCTTGGATTCATAACCCTTCATCAGCACTAATAATAGGCCCTTATCCGGTTCTGAATGGTCCAGCTGACTTTGGTAAGCGCCCCTTTTCATTCCCTGGAGTTTCTCTCACCATGTTGTAGGCTGAATTGTGTGAAACTGTTAATCACTGGAGAAAATAAAGAATATAATCCTTTCAGTGCTCCATTCTTTGTCTAGGTAGCAACGTTTCACCACAGCAAGCGGAAAATAAATCCTCTTTAAATCCATCCTCAGGGTGATGAGCTGCACTGGGGTCTAACATTCTCACTTTCTGGGGTTGACCTATAGTTGCTTCTTAAATTGAGATCTCCAGGAAGCAGGAATGAAGCACATTTTTTGGCAAGAAATTTCCTTCAGATTCAGCATCAAAGGAGTAAGCTTTGTAGTCAGAACCTTCAGAAGCCTTTACACTTACTGTATCAGTTCTCTGGATGAGCCACGACACCAGTAAACCTAATGTCATGTTGTAACTGTGCTGCTGTCACAAAAACAAACAGCTGAAGGACTACTGGGATCATAAAACATACACTCAGAAATATTTTCTCACATTAGAGGAACTGTTTCTTATACATTAGAGATATTCTTGTATTTTTTTCTCCTTCTCTATTTCTCTCTCTTGAGGGACCTAAAATCATTCATCCATTGAAAGAAACATGACACTGAGAAACAAAAACAATTCATCTTTAAGATTAGCGACAAAAGCTAATATAAACTCCTAAACTCGTATAAATAGAATATGAGATAAGTGTTTGATCCGGTCACTTAATTAGAAGAGGAGATTTCTTAACTGGTGACACCATATTCATCCTCTTGATTTTATTTTTAAATGTTTTTTAGTAGTCTTGTGTTTGTGCCTCAGTTCATGGGTGTGGAGAAGTTGCTGTGAACATTATGCTGCCCTAATATTTTTCATTGTTTATCCGTCCTGCTGTTGGATCCTGCTAAACGAGACAAGAGCAACATCTAGTGCTGAGAAGAATGTTGTTGCCTTGATTTGACTGTAGCGATTTCAGGTTAAACACCTTTTATAAAGTTAATATTATGTAGTTAATGGGGAGAAAAAAAGGTTATAATGTTGTTAACTGATAGAAAATTCTAACTTCACAGCGACTGTTTCAGTGCAAAAAAAACTAGTTGTATTTTTAACCGCTTCGTTGGAATGGGTGGGGCTTGAATTGTTTACATTATGCAAAAGTGGGGGTGCAAAAGCAAATATTTGAGAACCACTGGGATGGAGTATGCAGGACAGATGAAGGAATAGATACCACTAACTGCCTCCCCTGACCTAAATCTAATAGGACATTTTTGGGACAGCAGTGGGTCCATCTGATACCATCAGGTTTCATCCCAGGTGGTCCAGGAGCTCAGTCATGCTCTGGTCAGATTCCAGAACATCATCTATCATCTCAAATGCTGTTGTGTTGTCAGACATTAATGTAAGGACATGCATAAAAAACTACGGATCCCCTTTTCTGAGTTTCTGCAAAGACATTTTAGCAAACTAGACTCACCTGCCCCATCAGTCTTTCAGTTGTACTTACTTTACGACTTCGCATTAAATCCTCTATGGTTGTAGTTTTAAATTTTTGTTAAATTATGTGGCATCCTTTGGTACTTAGCACATAGTTCCCTCTGTTTCACTATAGATTTCCAGGGTGGTTTTGTTTTTCTCAGTTGAGATCTGATGTGTTTCTAAAGAGTTAGTTTAAATTTTTTGAGCAGTGTGTTTCCTGCAGGTTTCTGTCATATCCTCTTAGCAGTCAAAGTAGCAGAAGTAAAGAAAGTGTTGCAGCATAACCTCTGCTGGTAGCCTTATTGTCTCTGATTTAGATGTGCAGAGAAAAAGCCTCTAAATATGTGAATGTTGTGTAGATTCTTATGTGTCTTTTACTTTTGCATATTTTATTCAGATTTTAGGTGGAGGATCAAATAAAAACATGAAGTAAAAGAGATAGGATCCACCTGAAAACTCCTTCATTCTTAATGCTGTTAAATAAAACCCAATGCAGCCAACTGCCTATAGCAGTAGCCCAATTTAAAAAAGAGTCCACCTGTGTGTATTTTAATCTCAGCATAAATCCAGTTGTTCTGTAATGGTCTCAGAGTCAAGAAGACAGGTTAGGGAGAACTTTGTAGAGAAGCTCAAACCACAGTTATGTTATAAATAATATGCCAAGTTTTAAACTTTTCTGAGACAGTTATTTAGTTTATTTTCTGAAGTTAAAGGACTATGCCACAATTGCCAACTTACCTAAACATGGCTGTCCACCTAAACTTCTAGGTAAGGCATGTAGAGATTTATACGATAGCTAGCCATGAGCTACAGTAACTCTAGATGCAGCGGGATCCATTGACTAGAAAACTATCATTTACTAAATAAATATGGTCTTCCTTAATGAAAGTCATATGGGAGGCAAAACTACGGTAGTCCTGAGGTGCAAAACACTGCAACATTAACAAAAGCACTACAACAATCTGGACTTAGAAAGATACTCGTATTTAGCAAATGTAAGCTAACATCTGCAACGGGCATTAAGTTATTGTTGACTTCACAGGATGAACAAGCGTAAAAAATTACAACAATAAAATACAGAAAATATTGTAATGAAGTTGAATTTATTTATATTTATAAGTCATGTCATGCCTCCTGGTTTGCTCCTCGCTCTGTGCCTGCGCCATCTCTGCTTTTTTTTGTAGTGCTTTCGTTATTGTTGTAGTACTTTTTATTAATGTCTTAGTGTTTTGCACCTCAGGGCCACTGTAAAAAACAAACATGTACAATAAAATCTCTACATAGATCGGAATAGAGTTTTGATCTACATGCAAAACAAAGCATTGAGGCCTTTGGTGCCTTAACATATATTTTGAAATTAACCCAAACTTGAGAAAGCCATTTGGTGTCACCTGTCTTCAGAACCTCCTTGCTTTGGTTGTCTTACACATCTGCTGACAATATCTGGAGGTCCAAACATTGGTGGTAAACTAAGAGCTTCTCTTTTTAGACTAGTGCAGCAGACTGAGACAAACAAGTCCCCTATCTGTTATTTTGTGGTTTTGTCTAACCCCCATTTATGAACAAGGCACCTCAATAATTGAACTAAAAATGAGCTTCAGAGTTAACCTTTTTTGGCTGGTAAGAGACTTAGGGCTGACTAATCTAAGTCTGGATTAGTAGGCCAGGCTATGAGCAGTTTAAACGTCTCAAAGGTAAGTGAAAACAAACCAACAAATTTCCATCAGGAGAAAAAAGTACAGAGGTATCCTCCCAGTGTAATGGACGGCTGGATGGGTTGGGTCTCGTCATTTTTTGTTTGTTATCAGCAGCAAATATGTATCTGTTTCTCGCTAAGTGGCACTTGCTAACATGAGCCCTGCTGATAGGAAGAAAACAGGCAGTAAAGAAGAGGAGTCTGTGGTAACAGAATGAGTTATAACTTTAAAAACAAACAGAAACTTATGTCTATCATCAAGGTAAATCATATACACATAGTATTAGCTTTTCCTACATTTTACTTCGTGGTCTTTTCTGCCAATAGCACAGTTTCTATGGACCATGTGTATGTCCTTAACCCCGTGCTGTGCTTTGATCTGCATGCGGGCAAGCTCACTGAGCGATGCACTTGTGCTGTGTTTAACTCTGTGATAAACCTCCTCAGTTCTGTGCAAGTCATTCATAATATAGGTTTTCATTATTGGAAAAACATTATTGGTTTTCTGCACAGCCGTCTGGTCATTGCAGCCAGTCTGAAGCCATGTTTCTATTCAAATGCTTTAGCAGTGGGTCATGCCACCCGGAGTTATAAAGAGAGAAGAAGGATTGCATTGTTTGACTCTGTTGCTGCTTTGATCATATGAGGAAATTTATCTCTTCATCAGAACTTAAACTTGTCATGCTTGGTTTAACGTATTTAGCCCACATGCAGAAACTCTCAAAGAGGGACCGGTGTCAATATTCAAAGGATTTATTTCTTTTGGGTAATCACAAAAGGCTCAGATCTGGTTGTTGGTTCTAGGCTTCAAAGGGTTCCGGGTTCAGCCACTCATTGAGGGAGTAGGGGTCCGAATGGGGGAGGAGAAAGGCCAGGCACCAAGAAGGGGGGTGTGTCCAAGGGCGACGGCTGGGCGGATGGAAACACTTAGGCAACACGGAGGAATAAGGGAGCTGACTCTGGAGGATTCCTTCCAAATGTGGATGGCTCTTCAGAAGGTTCCCTGGAAAAAAGGATCGCAAAGAAGTTTAGGTTTCTTGGGCAACTCGAATCTCAATTAGAGTACTCAGAGAAACTACTCCTTGAGGGGCTTAGTGTACAGGTTAAGGCAAACACTCTGGCGAAGATGTGCTGGCAGTCAGCCGATCTTATGCACCACCAGGAGATGACAATTCCCCACAGGTGCGTCTGGTTAGGCCCTGCCGGCACACCCTCCAAGAGCCAGCTGTCATCAGGCCACCAGGTACTGGCATCCCCGCCCTCGCCGGCGAACCGTGTAGGCAGGGTGGCCCCCAATTACGTGAGGAGGGGGTGGCTCAGCAGGGGGACATAAGGGGCTGGAGTGGACTGGTTTGACCTGGGAAACATGAAAGGTGGGGTGGACACGAAAAGAGGGCGGCAGACGTAAACGGACGGCGGAGGTGCCGACCAGCTTCTCAATCTCATAAGGACCAATATAACGGGGGGACAATTTCCTAGAAACGGATTTTAACAGAATGTCCTTAGAAGACAGCCAAACCTTCTGGCCTGGAACAAAGGTGGGGGCAGGTCGCCTCTTGCGGTCGGCCCAGCGACGATTCAGTTCCGCCGTCCGGTTGAGGGCAGAAATTGCTCTGTCCCAGATGGTCTTACAACGGCGGATATGGTGTCGAACAGAGTTCACTGCAATCTCGTTCTCATCAGCAGGAAAAAGCGGAGGCTGGTAGCCTAATGAGGCTTCGAAGGGAGACAGGCCCGTCGCAGACGAGAGGTGGGAGTTGTGTGCATACTCAACCCATGGTAAGAAGAGGCTCTAATCAGACGAACTGGATGATGTGAGACATCTAAGGGTGGCTTCCAACTCTTGATTCCTTCGCTCCACCTGGCCGTTTGACTGAGGATGATAACCAGAGGTTAGAGAACTCTTGGCCCCTAAAGCCGAGTAGAAATGCCTCTACACCTGAGAGGAAAACTGTGGACCTCGATCTGAGAGGATCTCCTGTGGAATCCCATGCAGTCTGAAAACATGTTTC
>JAUZNJ010031908.1:0-13960 GCA_034780135.1 Jordanella pulchra | reverse complement strand
TAACAAATTAAAATTCCCCCCCCCCCCCCCCACACACACACACACACACACCTTTCAAGCTGGCATCCTGCTCTTTGAAAGGATTCTTTGTTGATCTGCACAACACTCCGGTTTGCTTATATAATCAATTGCTCATGCTGAATCCGTTTTTGTCTCAACTGCAAATTCCTATATTGTATACTTGTTAGAAACTTGAAGATATTTTATTCAATTTCAACCAGGCAGTTTCAGGTGATCAGGAAAGTAGCTCACTCTTGCGGTTTCTTCCTCACTCTCTCTTGTACAAAATTTCCTGTCAATATCTTCATGCTTTGAAACCACTACTAATGAATCATTAAAAAAAGGGACTGATTTATTGCTCTTCATGCTAAGCACACTACTCTGCAGTTTTAGTCTTGGGTTCAGAAATCAAATGAGACCATACTGTCCTCCAAATGTGAAAGAAAGGTGTGTGTCTGTGTGTGACTATCAGGTTACTGAGTAGAATCCCAAACAAGGTCAGGACTGGGATAATGAATCCATCTTGCACACACCTGAGCAGTTATCCTTTTGTAAATAAATCGTTAACAGTTAAAGACCTGATGCTTTGGGTTTTTGCCAAGCAAGGCTGGTAGTTGATTCATACATTGCCATGGTGATCATGCTCTTCCCTGTTCAGACTTTTTTTGTCCCTGGAAAGCTTACTATCTTCCTTCTAACACACACTGAAATGAATCCAAATCACACTAAGTTTTCTAGTCTGTAAACTCTAAAGTATGTTGCACAGACTTGTTCCATACAGCACATTGTAACATGTCCAAATAATGTCATTTTGTGACAGATTGTACTTAACAAAAGAGGATTTTTCAAATTATTTTGCCACCGTGTTCGAAGCAACCACTCAAGTGAATATTTATATTTCGATTTTAGACTCTTAAGGTTTAAGACTAAAGCTGGAGCCAGAAAGGTTGCTGCGTTTGTGCTTCAGTAAGTTTCATAATCTCAAACTCTGGTGACACGGCTCAGTAATCTGCAGATAAGACCGTGGTTTTTCTGTCACTTGTAAACTAGAGTGTTTATAGCTAAAGTTCTGATCTGCCAGGTATATAACTCAGCCCTCTGAGAACTTAAATGTTTTTCTTAATGAGCAATACGTTAACACTATAAATATTAGTCAGAAGAAATGAATGCTGAGCACCCAAAGTTGATTTTAGACAGTAGTTATATAGGATTGCATAACAACACACCCTGGTCTGCGTCATGCCTTTTAGTTTCCATTCAGAATATTGTTTACCTCTTTATAGTTTTGCCTAATTACGTGTTTCTTTTAGGGGGATTTGCTTTTGTTTATGAAGCCCAGGACATGAGCAGTGGGAAAGACTACGCTCTTAAGGTAAGAGGAACTATCTTCAAGACTTTGTGTTTTAAACTGATTGGTTGTTTGATTTACCTTGTACAAATAAAAGGACTACTGTTTGGTATGTGAAGTGTACATTTGGAAAATAAGAGGAAAAAAGGATCAAATTTTGGCCCTTTGCGTATTTTGCAACCACCTGCAGTTCTAGTCAAGGGCCGACAGAGGAAATGGCCCCTGTGATTGCTGATAAAGTTCTAAATCATCTTATTAAATCAGTTTCCTTTGATGTGTGCTGGTGAAGAAACTTTAACTGCTTGGTGCTTTGGACCATTATCTTTTCCCTTTACTCTTTCAGTTGAACTATGATTTATGAAGGTTTTGTCATTTTCAGGGGTCTGCGACCTGCAGCCCTGTAGGGACTCGGCGTACTTTATGTATTAATGAATGATTACCCAAAGCTTTTGTTTTGTTCTTTTTCCTTTTGTTTTCTGTTCCCTGAACAAACACTGGCCCCACCTTACCCACCCCTCCTCTGCTAAATTCGGTATTTCTTAAACTGCTTCTCTTTGCAACACATTTCTTATTTCGATACATGTTGCAATGATGTTTGGGGGTGCAATTTGGCATTTCTGCTTTTGTAAGGTCTGACCAGCAGATCCAGACGTCCTAAAAGGTCTTGATGTATTTCTAGGGAAGAGGGAACTTTAAACCATTTGTGAGAGGATCTTGCATATATCTGTAGTTGAAGAGGTTTTCATTATTTTTCCAAAACAACTGCCCAACTAATGTTTCCAACTTTTAATAGATTTAAGCTTGTAATCAGACGTTTTTTTTGTGTGCAAACCCGTTGCTCATTATGTTCAGCTCTATTGCCGGTGTTTCTAAACTCGCTCCTTTATGGGAGGAATCGGACATTTTAAGATGATCAAACCAAACACATTTGATGTGATACTTGCAGCCTTCCTGCTGCCATTCGTTCCCGATGGATGTGATATTCTAACATAAGCAGAAACACTTTTCCATCTAGAAGCCTTGAAAAGCTTTTTTTGGCTTCTGTTGTTTACAGAATAAATTAATAGATGTCGTGGCTGAGGAAATGCAGAATGGGGTTCTTAAATCATCTGTTTGTTAACCTTCTCTGATCAATATAGTTTCAAGTGATTTCTTTAAATTTTCTTTCTGTTTTAGAGACTCTTGTCCAATGAAGAGGAGAAGAACAAAGAAATTATACAGGAAGTCTGCTTCATGGTATTATGACCATCTTTTGCCCTTTTTTTTTGTTCTTCTAAGGTCATCATTTTATTATTATTATTATTATTATTTGTGGTTTAGAACAAATGTCATCATGTGAAACAGCCAAGTTAAAATCAAACCCACATGTTTGAGGTTTTTTGTAAACCTTGTGTTTAGTAATCTGTTTATGCAGAGTCAGCTGTTTATTTTATAGGCAAGGCATTAGCATTATTAGAGTCAATACACAGTATTAGTAGTTTTAGTGTGAATTCTACAGACTAGTGATCTGCAGTGTGTTAGAAAAACTGCTTATCAGGTTTTTTAACATTTATTTTAGTTCAGCATTATTTCCAAGAATGTAATTTTAATCATTTCTAAAATACTTTATTGGTCACAAAGGAAAACTAAATACATGCTCAATAAGACGAATCCATTGACCAAAATGCCAGTTATTCTTAATAGAAGATTCTAGATCGGATATCTGTGTAAATGTGTGCGATCCAATTGGGTCGAATTATTTTGTCTATTTCTATAATAAATTAAACTTAATGAAAGAAAATCTGTGGAACATCAGAAAAGTTTAACCCTTTATGGGGATCTATCCTTAAATACGGTCAATTTAAACCCATACAGTTATAATGCTTACCTTACAGCGGTATATTGGATAGATTAAAAAAATAATAATAATCAGGAAAATATCTGTGGACCTCCTCAGGTGAGACTCATCGTGCCTGAATGTATGTTTGTTTAAACGAGGGCACAAAAGTACTGAGAGCATGGCAAAGTTCTGCCAGCATACCGCTCATGAGACTGGATCTGTACCTCAGAGATGAATGTGTTTGACTTCAAAAGAAAAAGATAAAAAGATGGACAGAAGATTCTGATATGGTGTCGTTATCCAGAGTGAAACGAGTAAAGATTAGTTTGACAAAAACTGCAATCTTTGGACATATTGGCCATAGTTGCATTTGCAGAAAAAAAAGAGGGAAGCTAGAAAGCCTATCTAAACTATGAAGTATTCCATGTAGCACCATCAATATGTCTTTTTGGTTGTTTTAGAAGCAGCATCTTAAGCCATCAGCCAGGAGCTGAAAGCTTGGACGATGACCTCAAGTATGCTAAATGAGTGTAAATTGTCTTAGGGTGGACAAAATAAACCCCTGATTTAAACTGCACAGGGTAGGTATTTTTTTAGAGCTGAAAGGGAGTGTTAGCAGGTCAGCCTACAAACCTGACATACTTGACTGGCCCTGTGAAGAGGAGCAGGTCAAAATACTAGCAAACTGTTGTGATAAACCTGTTGATAGTCAAAACGTTTGACCCAAGTCAGAACGTTAAGTCTACAAAACACTGAGGAAACAACTGCAAACTTTTTGCATTTATCTGAAGAATGTTTAAAAGAATAGAAGTTATCTCTTCATTCATCTGACATTCAGCAATGTGTAATTCTAATAAACCTAACTGAGCTTAAACGGAGCGAAGTTTAATCTGATCTGAAGTCAGACAGTGAAGATGGTAGGTGTGTTTTTATCCAGCGTAGATAAGGATTTTAATTTAAAGTGTAGAAAATGTCCAGTCTAAGACAAACCCTGACATCATGGCTGTGTTTGTCTCCCCCCCCGTCCGGCTTCTTAGAAAAAGCTCTCAGGTCATCCAAACATGGTTCAGTTCTGCTCGGCTGCATCAATCAGCAAGGAGGAGTCGGACACTGGGCAGGCAGAGTTTTTGATCCTCACTGAGTTGTGTAAAGGTAAAAACTAACTTGCACTTCTGCACACAGACAACTTCCTTAGTTCTAGCAAATCTTCTCTCTCTGCCTCATCATAGAGGCTCTGGGCTTACTCATTCATCAAATGTAGTAACCCCAGTTCGGGTGACGTTGCAGTTTCTCAGGAACTCAGAAACCACAAAGATTTGATGATGCAAGTCTCTCTTTTTGTGGCCTTTCATTTCCTGCCCTTCTTCCCTTTGTTCCATTTCAGAAGGTCTGCATTTTTTAAGCACCAACACAGGTTGCTTTAAGATAAGAATTTATATATGTATTATACTGTATATATTAATATGCAGCATCAGAACTGAGCTGTCCCCAGTTTTTATTTCTCATAAAAAATAAATTTACATTTCATATGATTTAGTTGGGAATGTTGAAATTAGTCTCTATTGCTATAATTCATTTTGGTGATTTTTATGTCAACCCTGATTTCTTGACCAAATGCTGTATTTCTTTATCTTGTTTGACTATGTGGAGATGGGTTGGCTTCTTGATTGGCTAAAAAAGCAGGAGGAAATTCTTGTTTTTTGTATTTAAAAATAAAAAAAAATAAAAAAATAAAAAAATTAAAAGTCGAGCGCTTGTTTACTAAAACATTTTTTTTCATAAGATGAATAAACTCTTCAATATACTGTTGGATTTTTTTTTTTTTTGGTAAAATAGTCTTTCATGAATAAAAAACATTTATATTTATATTATAAAAAAAAAAAAAAAAAAAAAAAGGGTAATTGATTTTCTCAAGTGCTATGGTGCATTGCATTGAATACCTTAATCTTATCTAGTGCATTTTCTTCTATGAACTGCATTCATTTTTAAAAGATCTGACCCTAAATCTGATCAGTGAATCTGCTTCAAAAAGCACAGTTCCCTGTCTGATCTTGGATGTATATGTTTGCTCTGCCTCAGGTCAGCTGGTGGACTTCATCAAGCGTGTAGAGCAGAGAGCTCCTATGTCATGTGACACTGTGCTGAAGATCTTCTACCAGGCTTGCCGTGCTGTGCAGCACATGCACAAGCAGAAACCTCCGGTCATCCACCGAGACCTAAAGGTTGGTCAGTTTCTAATAGCTGAAGGAGAGACTGATGCTTTTAAAAGGGCTTCAATGATGAGCCTGTTTATAAGCAGTTGTGCTGAATAAGACTCCCTCTTATGTGTTTCAGATTGAGAACCTCTTGATTAGTAACCAGGGCACCATCAAGCTGTGCGACTTTGGCAGCGCCACCACAGTGTCACATTATCCCGACTACAGCTGGTCTGCACAGAAGAGGTCAATGGTGGAGGATGAGGTACAAACTCACATTGACATATACAAACTTCCTTCATTTCAGTTGGAAATGAGGCCGATGCATCAGTCAGTGTCTTCAGACAGCCAGTGTTTATAAGCAGGAGTTACTCAGTTCCTCCTCGTGTTCTGGTTCCCTTTGTCTTTGTGGCTGGAAGTTGTACAGAATTGTTGTGGTGTCACAGTGCAAAGGCATGGATTCCTCAATCATGTTATTTTTTTAAAAATCTTATGCAGTAACCAGGCCTGTTATGGTTCCTCTCTGAGCTAGATCAAGTCTTTATAAAATGATGATTTGCAGGTGATTTTGTTATATTTTTAGTTTTTATTTTATTTTATTTTTTTATAACTTGAAGTAACATAATAGCCAAGATGTCTTCCTTTAAATCCGGATGCTCCACTATTGATGCAGTAATAATTCTTTAATGAAAAAAGTGTTTAATAAACAATTTTCTTCAATATTCAGAGAATATTTGATAGTTTCAAAAGTGTACCTATGGTTTATTTAATAAGGTGGGAAAGTTCACATTAATCCAATTGAATCCAAACCTAATATATCATCTGTGTGTTGGATAGGAACCAGAAATCTTTGATTTAATCATCCAGAGGAAGGGCTGATTGAATAGATTCATTAAAATACCATAACCAAACAGAGACATGCAGATTACTGAGAGCTTGGCCCTCAAATGAGCAAACTGTGCAGGACACAAGAAATTATAAATCTAATAATGTCTGCTAATGTTTTCACAGCAGCAATGCTAAATTAATTCTTAGACAGCTTTCATGATAAATGGTTGTTGTTGAAAACTACTTCATTTTATACTAAACGAGCTTAAACAAAAAAAAAAAATGTTTTCATGTTTAAATGGAAGAGTTTCTCTTTAATAATTTACTAGAAAACAATTTAAAGAACAAGGCGAAATGTAAACATGGGGCCACATCTGAATTTAGTTTTGTTTGTGCTGTTCGTTGCAGATTACAAGAAACACGACCCCAGCATACAGAACACCGGAGATGATCGATCTTTACTCCAACTTCCCAATCAACGACAAACAAGACATCTGGGTCAGAATCTGGAAATTCCTCGCTTTGATCGTTTTTCAGTTTCACTGTAAATCCTAGAATAAGATCTGTCTGAGTTAACATTTCTGACATCTTTTCCTCCTCACAGGCTCTTGGATGCATCCTCTACCTGTTGTGCTTTAAACAGCATCCATTTGAGGATGGAGCCAAACTGCAGATAGTCAATGGAAAATACGCCATCCCTCAGAACGATGTCAAATACACAGTGTTTCACGACCTCATACGTACGAACTGCATTTTTATTTACCTTTATTGGGCTGCTTCCTTCTTTTCACTCCATTTATTCCTGCCTGCTTCGTTTGTCCGCATCACTTTAATAACATACGTTTTTTCAGTATAACATATTTAAAGTTGATTGTTTTGTTAAACAAATCTAAATCTAACTAAAAAATTATTGTAGTTGACTGAAAACTTTTCCTTTTCTTAATACTTCCAGGTGTTTCCTGTTAAATACAAATTCTTCTAATCTGAGGCTGACAATTTGGTTCTTATTACTGAAACTTGAGCACCATTTTATCCTGTATCAGGACAGTGAACTCACGCATACTAATTTGGCTTTGAAACTAAATAACTTCAAAACATCTGGGATGAATATACAAGACTTTTGAAAAGGAGCAGCTATCTAGTCAGGATTACGGCTACAAGAAGTCTCTGATTAAATGACAAAAGACGTTAAACTAGAAGTCAGTGGGGCTTTATGTAGCCATCCATTTATTAGTAAATTAGAAGATTATTTAAAACTTTCATTTAAATCAGTAACCCCTATCATTAAATGAAACACAGTACTTTTTCGGAGGTCAGTTTTTTGTAATTTTTATTTAGGTTAGTTAAATTGCTAAAATATGACATTTAAGATGAAATTAAAGAAGATGTGGAACAAAAAAAACTAATTGCTTTTAAAAGATAATAATTATGAGGCCTGTTTAAAGATCATTTTCAAAAGGTACTTTGAGCCTCATAATGTAATTTATAGATTAATACTCTTTATCTGAAAATGTAAGTACAATGTAACCCCGCATTAATTACAGAAACTTCTGCACCCAACATTATTTTTATAAATCCAACATTTTGATACATTTTCTTTAAACGCTGCAAGAAAATAGTTTGAATACATAATAAAAAGCCCCAAATTTGTGCCTTTTCCTCTTCTCATTAGTCTTTGTGAACTTTTAACTGGAACTGTATGCTTTCTTTTTAACAGTAGTATCATTTTGTCCGCTCCTTTTAATTCTTTTTTCCTCTCAAAGGCCTTGTCTTTGTCTTATAAAACTCTATCTTCCATCATCTTTTTGGTTAGGTTCCATGTTGAAGGTGAACCCTGAAGAGAGGCTGTCTATTACAGAGCTGGTCAACCAGCTACAGGAGATCGCAGCTGCCCGCAACGTCAATCCAAAGTCTCCAGTTACGGAAGTGAGTGCTTTAGCCTGTAAAAGTTGGAAGAAAGAAAAAGATAAACTGCTAATACCTTATTTCGTATTTATTTGAACTGTTTGGTGTCTTGTTAATAAGTCATCTTTGTTGGCTAAGACAGGTCATCTGTCTGCAGCCGTGTGAGAGGCACACGGCTCCTTCCGCTCTGTGCCTCTCAAATTGCTGATGCAGTTCCTTTACTCTCGTAACACTTGCACTCTGTGGCGGCACAAAGGAGTCAGTTTTCTCCTTTTCTGGCTCTTTTCTTTCCAGCTGACAATGTGCTTATAGCCGCAAACAGGCAGAGGTTTGAGATCCGTGAACTAAATTGAATCGGAAACATGAGAGAATAGTAATGTTGTAGTGGGAGTGTTATTGTTTAGTCCAAAAAAAAAACATTTCTAACACTCACAGCACAATCAGATTTAGGATTTTAGTCTAAGCTTATAATTTCCAACCCAAATCCCTGTACTTACTGTTAAAGCTGATTTTAGTTTGAAATCTGCAGGTTTACATGGACTCGTTGCTTCAAGTTTTTGATCTGCAGTAATTCTCTTATAGAAAGATCTAGATCAGTGTTTACTATCCTTTAAATCTCTATATAAGTAAACATTTTTTTTTATTCTGGCATTTTTTTTTTTTGGTGTTGTTTTTTGGGACAGAAGTCAAGGAATTTGCTGAAAATTTACTAAATTATTTCCAAATTTCAGACTCAAATTTGTACGCATTGAGGCTGAGTGTGTGGGCGGGGGGAGGTGGGCAGCTTTAGCAATTGCTGATCTGATTAGGCTAAGAAAGGGCTTCCCTGCTGGATGTAAGGAGATTACGATCCTCCTCCATCTCCTCCTCTTCCGCTCCCTGCTGTAGTTTAGCTGAGACGTGTGCAGTGGTAGACTGTCGGACGAAGCAAAGAGGAGAAAATTTAAGGACTGGAGTAGAAATGGAAGGGAAGTACTGACTGGGAGATGCAATAGATGGCTTTGTGAAGAAAGGCCCTGGTTTCCTTTTGCAAATCTGGAAAACTATTATTTCTTAACATCTTTATGCCGATACTTTAAAGGGATTGCTCTTTTTTTTTTTTTTTTTTTTTCGTAGTTATTACTATCTTTCTTCTAAGCTGTTTTTGCTGCGACTTTTTACCTTGGTTTTCTCACCCACTTGATAATTTCCTTATAATTTTTCCAACGATGTTGAGTACGTATCACTGTTGGCGTCCAGTATATGATGGCTATGAATGTCTACAGCTGCTGGAACAGAATGGAGGATTTGGAAACAATGGAGCGCAGCCACCCATGCAGATCCAGAGTGTCCATAACAGCGCAGGTAAATGTCTGCAGAATGATGTTAGGATTTTGAAGATTGCAGGTTATTGCACCCTTTCACAGACTTGTAGAATATCCTTAAATCTTCAGTTTTGCATGCAAACAAAGTGACAGATCACATCATTGCTGTATGTTTTGAGTAACCTAAGCATCTTTGCCCTTCAAAACAAGAAGGAAGGTGTTTATAAGACATAATGTTTTTGTCATATAATGAACTCTACATTTTTTCATAATTTTTTTTATGCTCTAAAGTTTAAAACATGGTATCTCCTGTGTAATGCAGAGAACAAATAGACGTTTTAGTTGGTGTTGCGTTTTTTTTTTTTTTTTTTTTTTTTTTTTTTTTGTGGTTTTTTTTTTTTTTTTTTTTTTTTTTTTTGAGCTTTTTTTTTTTTTTTTGAGCTTTTTACGGCACTAGTGGCTCATTTTTTTGACAGTAGGCTGACAGCAAATGGGGTATGGGAGAGGGGGAGAGACATGCAGGAAAGGACCACGAGCTGGACCCGAACCCGGGTTGCACGCGTCGAGGACCAAGGCCTCTACACATGGGCCGTGCGCATCAACCACTGCACCACCCGCACGCCCGAAAGCCTTCAGCTTTTGTTAAAAGATGTTAAAACTATTGATGCATCATGAGAAAAAAAAAATAAAATTAGTGTGTTACCAGTAAAGAGGTATTTAAGGGTTCCTGCACACTGCCAGACTGCTGGCTGAACAAAGGCTCCTACAGATTTGCTTTGCTTATAAAAGAAGATGGAAAAACATTTAGTCATTAATTGATATGTAAAGTCAAAAAAATGCAGACAATCACATTCCTGTACTCAAACATTAAATTACATTAAGTAAACTAGGAGTAACATTTCTGTTGAGCAGCCAACAGCAGTTTGGCTACCACAGTAGATAGCCTGACTAATATCAGCTTCATATATTCCCAGAGTAACAAAAAGTGAGACAACTCTAATAAAATCTGATAGCAACCACCAAGTTCAGCCTGTTTTATTTATTTTTTTTTATTTTTTATTTTTTTTTTTTTGCTATGAATTTAAATAACAAAGGTCTTACTGATAACATTTCTGTAATAATCTTTTGTTTTTTCTTATCGGGCGTATGACTTTTTGTTCATACACTGTATTTAAAACTGTCTAAAAATGAGTCTATGGTTTAAAAGTTGTATTTTTACTGTGAGGATCTTTAAGCTTTACCAATGTATATGTAGGATATTGATGTTTAGTTTATTAGTTTAATACACTATTCTTCAAAAGTGTACTAAGTACAAACAAATGTACGGTAACCAAATAATCCCTGCAGCAAACACAGATTTATTATTTCTCTTTCTTGATTGGAGTCAACTTTAGTAATACATTCCCTTTGTACATTTGCCAAAACTACCGTAATGAGCTTATCTTTTTCCTGAAACAAACGCAGCCTGATGCCTATTAAGAGGATTTCTGCGCCGCTCGACAGCCATCTGTTGAAAAGCAGAGCGTGTTTTGTTCTTTGATTTGTCGATTGTCTCTAACTGCATCTCATTTAAACTTAGCAAAATTCAAATCAGTATAAAGCCAACAACTTCATTCAGTTTATTTTCTCTCGTTGGCCTGTTAATAAAGAAAAGCATATTCGCTCATATTTGTTTTCTGTCTCGGTAGGACCTGGAGTGTTTGATCCCGATCAAGCAGGAAGTGGCTTCCTGGACCTCTTGAGGGGGGGGACAGAACGCTTCTTGACCAACATTAAAGATACATCCTCTAAAGTGATCCAGTCTGTAGCCAGGTAAGACGCTCCAACTTTTCATGAGTTGAGGGTCTTTTTTTTAAATGTTTTATTTTGATTATTTATCATGACAAAATATTCTTAGAAAAAAATGAATTGAAATGAAAATAATGAATTCACAAAGCATTCTGGGATATATATGCTCGCCTGGTGACCATAGATGATCACTACTTTTCAAGTACACTATGTAGGGTTAAGGCGGGCGTTCAGGCACAGCCATAGTTTTTTTTTATTTTTTGTGGAAATTAAAATAACAAAAGCAACATTATTCACTACCCCATTGTTTAAAAATGAAACCATCCACCCATCTAACATTTTCTGCCATATACTTGATCTGCTGAAACTAGATTTTTGTCTTAACTAAGAAGATGTATTTTTTTGTCCCACTTCAAATTGCTTAAGTTTCATTGTAGCACAGTTAAAAGTATTCAGATATTAAAGAATTTGTCTTAGTATAGCTTTATAAACTGTAATTTGGCTGTTTAGGTTTTGAATTGAATTAACAGCTTCTTCTTCTCTCGTCTAGAGCCGAGGTCTTAAACCCTGGTGCTCAGAGCCCACTGTCCAGACTTCTTTAGGGGTTTTCCTACCTCCACACACCTGACTTGAATAAAGGGGTGATGAACAGATTCCTCCAGCTGTTGAAGGCTGCTGAGGAGGAAATTTGATCATTTGATTCAGATGTGCTGAAGCAGAAAAGCATCTAAAACATGCAGGACAGTGGGCCCTGAGGACCAAGACTGAAAGTCATCATTGGTCTAGAGGAACTGTAGATGAACACATACCAGCTTTTGTTTTTTTCTAGAGCTCGTTAGCATATTTACCGCATGTTCATCTCTGGGTAAAACGAACTTTCTCATTGTGCAGTGTGATGAATGGACATTCCCACTGTGTTTATACCTGCATGTAAATGTTAGAACAAGATAATATGACACCTTTAAGCATTTGGTGTTTGTGCCAAAGCATGACCCAGACTTCTGGAAGTCCACAGTTAAGCTCTCAACACAGCGAACCATTTTTGTGTCCGATCCGATAGAAAATTGTTCCGTAAGAGGTTGTGGTGTTTAACACTCATAGTGAGTCAATAGGGATTAACACACCCAACATGATTTCTGCAGGGGGCTTGCACAACTCCGACTGAAATAGACCCCAGGTCTATTTTAGCTGGACTACTCAGCAATTCAGAGGAAATTTCATGGGTTTTGACAAAATTAACAGATCACTCTCTATTCACCTTCACTGCCACACAAGTACCTTTATAAATTGCCCCATAGCCTGTTTTAGAAAAAAAAATGCTGTGCAGGCTGGTCATGAAGTTGGATTTTGCTTGGTAGCTGCGCCGAGAGGTTTGTGGGGCAAAGACACAGAAGTGAAAAAACTCTGCACGGATTGGGATCTGCTCACCCTGCGTATCAGGAGCCTTTCTATACGTACTGCAGTCCTTGTGACATGGAAAAAAAAAAAAATCTGTTGAGAGATTTAAAAATTGGACGCAGCCGGTGTGACTCGGGCTTTACACTCTCAGTTAATCTCAAATAGATTTTGGATTTAAAATAGTTGCAAAAAATGTATTTTATTCAGTGTATTTACTTGTTACTTTCTTATAGTCTTGTTACTTAATGCCTTAAAACTTGAGATACATGTCATCATCATTAGAAAAAATAAAATAACTGATTAATATTTGATTCTATTTTTTGTTGTATATTTAGTGAGTAATCAGTCAGTCTTTATTATCCCTCATTATTTGACACAAATTTATTTTTAAAGAACATTTTGTTGTTAGTTATCTATTTTTGACCAACACTTAATGTTGATATTAAAAAAGAGCTACTTTCTTTAATGCAGCATCATGTAACTTTTGACCCACCTGTTAACCTATTTCAGACATGTTAAACGATTTTTAAGATCAGTATAGAGCTGTTGGAGCGTTTCGATGCTCTGTGTTGAGCTACCCTCTGCGCTCAGTAAGTCATGTGACCTTGATTGCCATTTTATCATCAATCTGAACTCCTTTTAAAGACGAGAGCTAATCCTAAATTTTTTTGTTAGGCAACAAAACAGATATAACCGATCAAACCTATTTTTGATTTTCCTCTCTTTAAAAGACAAAGTCTGCTATCGGATCCCTAAACATGGAGGGGACTGTTTAATTTTTATCAGAGGTGCATTGGTGCCAGTGGCCTCCAGTGCCACGGCTTAGCACCCCCTAGTGGCTAAAAGTTACACAGTGCTGCTTCACCAGCTAATTTCCACACTTTTTATACAGTTGTTTCTTTCAGTTTCTCACATCTGTTTGCTCCATTCGTGTGGCCGTTTTTGTTTAATATTATTATTATTGTTATTATTATTTTATGTTGTTTCTTTTCTCTGTCCCAATCCCTCATCGTTCCACTTTGTGTACCACTGCTAGCAGCCCGAGGTAAATATGGGGTTTGGTGAGGTTTGCCATCTCATGCGTTGCTGTTTGTGTCCTGTAGCATGTTGTCTGACGTAGAGATTCAAAGTTTTACTAAAGCTTCAGCTGTTCTGTGGTCGACTCAGCTCTGTGATTCTAACCAGACGCTCAATAATCCAGCTGGATGAATGCATGAGTGAGATTTGGCTGGGCAGGTGGGGGGGCGTTCTGGGGTTAAATGATTGGAAAACAAACATATAGTTTTAATTGGATAACGACCTGTGTGATGAGATATTTTTGCTTAAAAATTGAATTCATTTCTCTAACTTGAAAGGGCAATTATTTCACAAATAT
>JAUZNJ010031907.1:0-12500 GCA_034780135.1 Jordanella pulchra | reverse complement strand
AGTACTCTCTGAGCTCGTCGTCGTCCACGTTGCAGAACTTCACCACCAGAGGGATGATCTTCTCCAGGTACTCTCCTGAAAAGACCGGTCAGAGGTCAGCTCTGTGTCTGATGGAAAGCCAAACCAGTCCGGTTCTCCCTGCGGCGGCTCACCGATCCTGTGTCCCGCCTGCCTGCTGATGGCCGCCGTGCACTGGATGTACGTCCTGGTGGTGGACATGTTGTCGTTCCTCCCCAGCTCTGTGAGGAGGTGCTCGATGAGATCGATGAAGACTAGGTTCCCACAGGACATCACCAGGTGGCCCAGAGCCATGATGGTCCTCTGGAAACAGCAAACAAACCCAGTCAGAGATTTGTGGCCCTCAGGGCTCATCGGATCCCAAATCTACACCGTTTTCTTTTTTTATCTCAATCCATTTTAAAGTAGATCTTGTAAAGCAGTGAGTATTAAATACTGCACTGCAGATATTTTATAAAATTTTCACTGAATTTTATCCTTTACTTTTAAAAACAAAAAGTAATAAATAAATAAAAAAACGAGAAACAAAAAATCAGTTTGAAGCAAAGAAACCCAAATGAACCAGAAGGTATCAGCAGACTTTAGAGTAATAGTTAAATCGACGGCTCTTTAACAGCAAGGTTCCTCTCAGAAGGAGCCGCAGAAGCTGCTTGGATTAAAATAGGAAATCTGAGTCACAGACGACAAAAACAGTCACTAATTCAACAGTGCCTCAAGGGTTAAACTGTGACACAGAGAGACTCCTGGAAGTGTTGAATAAATGAGGAGAAGCAAACCTTTCTGACGGCCAGTCTGGGGGAGGTGAGCTGAGGAAGCAAACAGCTGAGGATGGAGGGATGGAAATTCACCAACAGGCCGCCCTGTCTGCAGACACAGACAGAAGTTTAGTATCAAACTTGGATTTGACAACAAGAAAGCAACAACCAGGAGAAAGGAGTCTTGTTTAAGATCTCACCTTCTGACTACGTCACCCAGACCTTTAACCTGACCTCCAAGGATCCACAACAGTTTGGACAGTTTTTAAAAACAGATTTCTCCACTGTACTGGATACACCCAATCACCCAAAGATCGTTAAAGATGCAGATGGGTTAGGAGTGGATTAACACCAGGAATTAGACATGGCCCATGTTTATTATGGGGTTTAAAGGAGGTGGCTGTTACTCCTGCTGCTCAGTGAGTTTCATAATACAGTCAATCCTTTGCACCTTTTCTCTACCACACTTTCTCCTTCCACTCAACTTTCCATATTACATGAATCCCTCTGTTCAGAGCCAGTTTCTAAAGCACTGACCTACTGCTGGTTATTCTCCCTGTGGAGGACGACATTTAGCTAATAAATATCAGTTGTTTTTTTCTTTTAACTTCCATTTTTATTGATCTGATATAATATTTTGACTTGTAATTTTCCCCCCACAAATATTTGATTAAGTTTTAATACACAAGTTTCTCTCCATCAATGTTCTCCTGGAGAACATTGATGGAGAGATGGATCAGATGGATTCTGATTTATTTTTGTGCGCCTGGACTGTCTGATGTTTCATACCTGCAGAGCATGTCAGCCATGATGTCGAGCGCCTCCAGCTGCACCGACACGTCTTCCTGTTTGGCGATGGCGCTCGTCAGTCGACCCGTTATCTTCTTGCAAACACTGGCAGCTAAAGCAGAGCCTGAAATGTGGAGAAACTATCAGCAGGTAAAAACAGGACAAAAAAATGAAATACAAGTAAAGAAATTTCTCCTAAAATAAGTTTATTGTTGCTTTTTGATCAGTTATAAGATGATTTAAGTTTAAAGTGAAAAACTCTTACTTCATGTTCATGATATCCAATTATCTCATTTTAGACAAAAAAATAATAGAGTCCATCGCGTTGTTTATCTGCACCAATTAAGGACAAATACACAAATTTTAAGATTTGTTCTTATTTTTAGATCAGTCTTTCTGGTGTAAGGCTCATATTGGTTTAAATTACAACATTTTATGGACAGGAACTAAAATATTTAACCTTAATAACTCTAAAAGGCTCAAGAACTACATTTTTATTAATGTCTCTAAAGATGAGTCATTTTTCCATTTCCAAGAAAAATCATGAAGCAATCAGAACTGATGCAGAAACAGAACTAGAAGCAAAGAACTAATGTCTGCTGAGGATTTAAAGTTACTCCCAGTTACCCTGTTTCTATTTATCACCACCTGACATGGTCAGAGCTGCTGCGGCTCGTTTATCTTATTTTGTGTATTTTTACCGCTGGAGGCCGGAGGTAATTCTCCAATCACAGTTTTAAGTCCGATGGAGGAAATGTCTCGCAGCTGCTCTTTGTCCGACAGCATGTTGGTGCACAGAGTGTCCACGATCGTCTCCACCTGGTACTCCTTCACTTTGCTGACCAGAGGGCCCAGGCTGGCGAAACAAACGCACCCAGTTACAGACGCCAACATGGGAGAGATTAAAACACAATCTATTTAAACAAACAGGTGTTTATTTATTGACATTTTTTTACCATTTCACAGCCAAGTTCTGAACTTCTCCGTTTTTGTCTTCTAACAGTTTGAGGATCATTCTCACCACCTGTAGATCATTGCAATCAATTAACCAATCAGCACTAAAACTAAAGGCTGCAAATTCATCGCTTCACACTGACCTTCCTCTCACTGTCGTCATCCAGTTTGATCGAATCTTTCTGGAGCTCCGTCATCAGGTCATTTGTGGCCATAAACCTGCAAAGGAAGCAAAGAGCTCAGAGGTCAAAGGTTGACCCGACTCCTTAGGATTTCAGCAGAATAAAACAGCATCTGAGTCCGGATGATAAAAGCCTCAGAACCTTCTCTCCAACATGCAGTAGAAAAATCCACAAAAACGTTTGAGGTGGAAGACTATGAATCGTGTGACAGACATAACTGTTTGCCAACATTTCATCCCATTTAAAGGGAAGGAACCGATCAGGCAGCTCATACGGCCACCAGCGATTTGTGACGGCTGAGTTTTTAGCTCCAGGAATGCATTCAGTGGCTTCCAGGAAATAACGCCTGAAGGAAAACATAAAATACCCCAACAGTGCGACGGATCTCTTCTATTTGCTTCTGATCAAAGACATCTAAAGTTGTTTTCTTATTAACTTCTTTAAGGAACATTTTTTTATTTTTTTTGCTATTAATCCAAATCCTTTAATGCTAAATGAGATCCGCTGACAGTGAGTCCAATCCAATAATCACGCTTCCCTCTGCAGCACATCCTGCAGACACGGCGACTCATTTACATATGTTTGACAGCTACAAAGCAAAGCTTTAAGAAGATCATTTATGAAAACTCCAGCAGCGGCACTCCACCTAAAAAAGACATTTCCTCTCCTGCAGAGTGCCCGCTGATGCCGATGTAGCATAAAAGCTCTCTGATAAGGACTGAAATGACTCCTCCACTCCGCCGAGGTCAGAGGCAATTTGACCGACAGCGGCTGCTGCAGAGTCGCACCTTTTCACTGCTTCACAGCCAACAGGCTGCAGTCAGAAAGGATGATACTGATCATTTTATGCTCACTCTCATCTTTAATCTTCTTACCAAACAGACTGGATTTGCTCTACATTTAACTGAACCTTTAGGAGTTTTATGGCTTAAACTTCCACTTTTAACTCCATCTGGAGCCACACAGACAGAAAAACAATAAACTAAAACCTTAGTTTACATAAAAATATTAAAAAAACGAACAATGGAACCTATTTCTGTCCTCCAAAACAAAACCAAGGAGTGAAAATCAATCCTGAACCTGTGAAGCAGAAAAAGACGTGTCCACATAACACAAACGATCAAACATAAAAGAAAAGAGCTTATAGAAGCAGATCAGACACGAACTGCTTCTGATCATATCACTGAAAACGAACCCAAGAGGTGGAAGTGAAAGAGTCGGTTTGAACCAGACATCCCATAGTCTAACCTGTAGCAGAAAAGGCAGAGCTGCCTGAACTCTTTGGTACATTAGTTCTAGTGTCTCCAGGCTGTAAGATCGCCATTAAATCCTAAAAATCACTCGAGATGCACGGCAACAACAAACTTTATCCGTGCCACTGACATAAAAAAAACAAAGGAGAATTTGGACGCCATCATTTCTGGGGAAAAGAGAACAAGTTTGGTGAGTTTAAGGTAACGTTTCTCCATTATGGCGGCATTACTAATGTGTAGCAGCTGGTTGTATTTCATATAAACACATCTCTCCTCGGGTGCCTCTACTCAGCATGTTTTAAAGGATTGCATGACCTTATTCGTTAATTGAACGTTTCTGTTCATCTCTTGCATGGCTAATAATTTTGTGCTGTTATCTTAGAAGCTGGGGACACAGTTAACCAGAACTACAACCGTCCCACATCCCACATTTTTGGAGGGAATTTTGGCTCAAGGTTAATAAACAAATGTTACAGCAAACAGAAGTTCAATATTGTTTAGAAAATAAAGGAGGCAGTTTGTTCTCATGATGAAAATCTATTATTCTACTGTTCATTGACTTTTTGGGTGAAATTCCTGGTTTCATTTTGTGGAATAAAAAGCTAAAAAGGATTCAACAGTTGATTAGAATAATGAATTCATCTAATAATTGGTATAATTAATTTAAAAATATTTGAAATAGTCATTAATGACGATCGTTACAGTACCAACAGAGTCTGAAATTTAAATTGTGCTGCAGTTTCAGAAAAACAAATAACAAAAGACAATTTGACTTAAATGATATTAATAAAACAGCAGAAAAAAACGAAACCCGGAATAAAAGATCCAACAATGAATAAATAAACAAGCTTTAGTCACTGAATGTTGAGCTCAA
Source organism: Jordanella pulchra (assembly GCA_034780135.1). Classification (NCBI taxonomy): domain Eukaryota; kingdom Metazoa; phylum Chordata; class Actinopteri; order Cyprinodontiformes; family Cyprinodontidae; genus Jordanella; species Jordanella pulchra. Next base: position 7,675 of record JAUZNJ010031907.1, on the reverse strand, counting down.
TATGAGCTCAACTTTCCTCAATGTTCTTTACGTTAGATGATGACTTGATCCGAATACTTCAAATCGGTAGCAACACTAAAGTCCAGCTGGAAGAGCGTCTACCGGCGAATCATCGCTGTTTTTAGCGTGTGGCTCGTTTTTTTCTCTCCCCTCCTTTCTTTAGGGCTGCCTACTGTATACCCATTTTAGAAATTCGTAAAAGTAATGTCCCTTTGGTGAGATGTAATGTGAACGGGCTGAACCATCCCATAAAATGAAAAAAAGCTTTTTCACGCTTAAAGCAATTTAAGCCTTAACTTATTTTCACAGTTGTTTTAAACACCGTTTCTCTAATTCTTAGGGGCGATTTCAATTTGTTCACGGCTGTGGTCTTAGATCGCTCGTCCTCCACACCTGCCACTCAACCAATCTGCTACCTGTCTTCAGTCTTTTCCTGAGGATGATCGTCTGACGGAACCTTGGCGTTTTTTGTATCCCACAGGTAGAGATTTTTTTTTTTGTTTCTCATGTCCACCATACTTATACCAGAATAGGTTATTTTTTATTGACAAGTTATTAATTGATGATATTTGTTCTTGCAGTTATGAAAGCATTACCATTCCTGATCATGCCCCTCTTGTTCTTAAAATGTCCTTTCAGGGCAGCGGCTCTGAGGAAGCACTGGACACTAGATCCATTATTGCTTATGGAAGATGTTAGCTCCGGGACACACCAGGCATTTGGAGGGGTAGCATAGAGTTTCCCTCTATGCTGACGACCTTCTTTCATTTTTTTTCCAATCCGCTAACTTCGTTACCTGTTATACTTAATATACCTGAACATTTCAGTATGCTTTTAGATACAAAATAAATCGAAATAAGAGTGGATTGTTCTTGATTAATGAGAAGACTGGAAACCAGGGTCTTGCGTATTTTTCTTTTAGAGATCCAACTAATCATTTTAATTAACTCGGGATTTGTGTCACTAAATTTAAAAAAACGGTTTAAAAAATAATTTCCTTCTGTTATTTGAACAATTCAAGCTAATATTAAGCAGCAGAATTAACTCTGTAAAAATGACGCTACTTGAAAATTTTATATTTTTAATGCATTACCGTTTTCACCCCAAATCTTTTTTTTTTTAATCTCTGGACTCTTTGATTACTCCATTCATTTGGAATGGTAAACATCCAAGACTAAGGAAGGCTCTTCTTAGTTAGTTAGCAGAAGGTATGACTTTGACCAACTTTCAATATTACCATTGGGCTGCAAATATCAGATGTAAGCTGTACTGCAAATATTTTCACTTGGAACCGACGTCGCCTGTTTGGGTCATCATGGATTCATATGCAGACAAGAAGACCTCTTTATCTGCCACTTTAGGTTCATCACTTTGTCTTGCCTCTTCTGCCCACAGTGATAATAGAGCAGTTTTTCAGTCCCTTAGAATCTGGTCTCAGTTTAGGAAACATTTCCGTCTTTCTCACTTCAGTGTCCGGTCGCTGTGAATCACCTATTTAGTCCTTCAATGACAAACAGGGCATTCAATATGTGGCACAGAAAAAGCCTAAAATGCTTTGCTGATTTATATTTAGATGGACATTTTGCAAGTTTTTCTCAACTATCTACCAAATGTGGCATTGCCCATACAAAGTTTTTCAGATTCTTACAGGTTAGACACTATGTGCAAACTATGACGGCACAATTCCCTCAGAAACCTCCAGACAATCCTGTTGATGACTTATTGGTCAAACCAACATCTAGGGCAGTAATATTCGTTTTCTACAACTTAATTTCAAATCTACAGGGTTCTTCTGTAGCCGCTATTAAATCTAAATGGAGAATAGGAACAGGATCTTAATCTGCCCATTACAGATGACCTGTGGGATTCTATGCTTAGCCAGGTTCATGCTACTTCAACATGTACTCATCCAATATAAGATTGTGCATCGGGTGCACTTGTCTAAGGTCAAGTTAGTACGCATGTATCCGGATGTGAATCCAACTTGTGAAAAGTGCACCTGGTACATTGTTTCATACATTGTACTGGTCCTGTCCTTCACTGGTCAATTTTTGGAAATCTGTTTTCATATAATCTCTGAAGTCCTGCAGCATCAAATTAAACTGGATCCACTCTGTGCCATTCTTGGTGTGGCCCCAGATCCTTGATTGCCGAACTCCAAGCTGGGAGTTCTAAACTTTTCATTTTTTTGACTAGACGAGCTATTCTACTATAGTGGAGAGGTTCAGCATCCCCCTCACATTAACAATGGATTAAAGAAACAATGTCCTGCATGGATTTTGAAAAAATATGGTATAAAGTGCACAGATCTGAGAACAAATTTTACAAATTATGGCGCCCTTTGATTGATATTTTTTTTCAAGAGACTATCGAACACTGCCTCTGAGTAGCCCACGGACAGCCCCCCCCCTTATAATTATATTTATTAACTTAATATTCTTTTCAAGTAATATTATTCTTACTTATTTTTTTTCTTCCTGTCTTTTTTGGCAGCTGGCTGCCTTCCTTTGTTATTCACCCATGTTTATGGGGTAAAATCTTTAAAAGGAAAATAAAAACTGTACATAATTCATTAACCTTTTTTTTAAAAAAAATAAAAAGACCTTTGAAAGAAAGGAAGCACGTCTGCCGTTGCCATAATCGGTGCTGTCTGAATAGAGCTGGCAGTTAGAAAGGAGCTAGGACTAGCAACCAGGACATCAATGCATTAGCAGAAGGACATTATGATGCTTCAGCACTGTTAGGAGCTATACGGTTTCCCACAATTCTTTGCATGAAAGGATACATAGGCATGGGCCACCTCATAGTGTTTAATAACAATCCCTTATTTCATCACTGGACTCATACTGTGACACATGCTAACGTTCACACCTTTATGTTCTGGGTTTTATAACAGAGAAATTATTTCATTCACTACTTTTGCACCAGTTTGGTTTTTTTAATCATTCTTTTCTAGAAGCCTGTAGTACAAACTTGACTACTGATATCCGTGTCTGTCTGCAGCATCTGTAAGGCTGGAGTCTGGATTCAGCACAGCAGTCTGGAGCTCAACCCCATGCAAGAAGGAACAGGAGGTACGAGCTACAGTTTGAGCGATTCGAATTGAGTCAATGTCTCCACCACTCTCTGAGCAGTAGCATCACGGCGAAAAACAAAATGTTGAGATTAACCTAAACAAACTGGGCCAATGTGTTTATGTCGCTCTGAATTCTCTGACACGTGTCCTTTCAAATATTGCATCCATCATTTTCAGTTACAACATGGCACAAGCTAAACTTACATTCCAATCTGTTATATAGCTAAATATTCATCAGAATATTGTTTCCAAGAAGTTCTCTGATATTGCACCAACAGTATAGTAATGTCAACTGTGATTCCATATCCAATGCAGCGTTAGCATTATTTAAAGTCTACAAAAAGAAAGAAAAAATGATAATAAAAGAAGAAGTTTCCCTTCATTTCAGGCAGATCCTTGATATAGTAACTCATAATCTCAAATTTCTGCAGGTGTTGCCTTCACAGGCAGTTAGCAGAACATCCTACTGTTGGTCAAAACGTTGAGTTAGGATCAACTAGGGTTAAACTGAAGTTGAAGGATTCGTCCTCTCAGAAGCTAGAACTTCTAAACTCCATGTGCTAAATCCCCACCAAAGTGCAAACTCTGTGCAATGCTGAATTCAAAATCCAACATGGCTGCCTCCTGTTTGGGAGGCAGCGATGGCAGCAGGTATGAAAGACTTATCTGCATCCCGGCTGATAAATAACTCACTGAATCCACCAAACACACATCAGTGTCCAACCTTTGCTTGAGACATGTTGCTATGGATTCCCTCTGATCCACAGTCAGAGGAAGGATGTTTATAGGCTACTGCTGCTAATAATAGTTAGCACAGTTAGTACACAACAGGTAATAGTTAAATCTAACTGGTTACCAGTATTGCAACTAGAAACTGTTACAATGGGGTGACATGTTTTCCGGACCAGAGTCTGGAGTTCTGATCCAGTTTTAGTCCAGCAGAACATCACACATCTGGTTCATGACTGAAGTTAGTGGTAACCATCTAGCAGGCGGGCTAGCTGCCGATCAACGGCCGTTAAGCTGCAGCTCAGCTGTTTGCTAACCATCATGTTAACCAGTTGGTTGGAGCTTTAATGCTCGGCACGTCGCCCTTCTCACCGACAACTAACATCAAAACATCCGCTGTCCAATCAAATCCGAGGCTCTGGGCTAACGACCAGGCTAGCAGCGTGACGATGATCAGACAGGTGGAGGCTAGAAGTTAGCATATTAGGCCTTCATGGGGCTACACTGAATGCAGCGCTGAACACCAACGGCTGAAACTGGAACCATGAACCGACCAGTAGGGAGAAACAACCGCTGCGGATTTTACCTGAAATCTTTGTCGCTGGAAGTCATTTTCTCCAGCAAGTTGGAGATGTGATACGAGGCGCTCGCCATGTCGGTGCTATTAGCTGTTAGCCTCCCGCTAGCAGACTGCGCTCAGTGAGAGTTCCTGCAAGCCCCGCTGCGTGTCTCTGCGTGTGCGTGATTTTTTTTTTAAGACCAAAGGGTGTGTTGATGCCGCTGAAGCCACCGTCCTTTCCGTCTACAGAGACTGCCGCATACCGGAGCGCGGAGTTTGTTTGAATGGAGCAGCCGTTTGTCTCAGTAGAGGGGCGGGGTGAGCAGGGCTGGACGCAGCGGGGTCGAAGGTGACGGTTCCTTCATTTTGTTGCTATGAAAAAAAAACATCTCTCAGCTTTAGGAGCCAAGAATGACGATGGTTTTCCTGTCTGTTGCACCAACTTTAATAAAACCAGGTTCAGTTCATTTTTACTGGATTACTTTAGAAATTGAGTTAAAGAACAGACTCATATTACTCACGTTTACTAACTTTAAACTAAACCAAAGGATTCATTTGACTTGGACTTATACATCCCGTGGCTGCTGCCCAGGGCGGTATACAAAAAGGGATCACATGGGCGCCAGATGAGAAATATAACTTCTTTCGATTTTAAGAACGGGCGGTTTTAGAGAGGGGCCAACAGGAGCAGGTGCCCATGTAGAACTCGTCCTGGCGCCTGGTAGGCCCCCCTATATACCTCCACCGCAGTTTATTCTCTGTCCTAATGTGGCAAGGTACACAACAGAGGGCCCTGGTGGGATTTTATCCCCAGACTCCAGGGTGAAAGCCACAGGCGTCGACTAGTCAGCCAAAGGGATATCCCCTTAGCCAAGTAGCCAAGGCACATGATCAGTCAGAGGCATAGAGACAGGACCACACACTGTCACACTAAGAATAGTGACTATAATTATTTTTGAATACAGACAGAAGGACAATTTTAATTAGCGATTTCTTCTTAATTTCAAGTGGTTCCTCCAGTTACTGTATCTACATTCAGTACTAGATGTTGGAGCAGTATTCCCCTTTGAAAATAAATATAACACCCCCTGCCCCATCATGCCAGAGAGGTGGCTAAACCCACAGGAAATGTGTTTGTTGCTTTATTATATATTATATATAATGAAACAATTCAAACAAGGTCATAATGTGGGATTAATAAAGTTTTTATTCTAAAATGACTGATTTTAACATCTGTTCAGGTTCGGCAAGGCTGCAGTTGGAACAGATTATCTGTATTTTTTTTTTTCAAGGTAGAAAATGTTTTCACTCGTAATATTTCCGAATAAAAAGGTTCTACTCATTTAAAAACACCTTTATGATCTGACGATTTATGCTTAAAAGTATATGTATATTAAAGTAGATAGTGTTTAATTCATTCCCATCCAGCTTAAATTAACTGCAGAAGCTTGGAAGGTTCAGTTTAGTCAACTGGACAGGAAGTGTTCTAGAAGACGTTTCTCCTGATGCAGGAGAAACCAGCGTTAAGTTCTCCTGCATCAGTTAGAACTGAGGAAGCCTCTTGGGTGAGAGGTGAAACGTCTTCTAGAAAACTTCACGTCCAGTTGACTAAACTGATGACTGATGTGCAGCTGTTTAATGCAGTTTCCTATTTTATTAATTAATGCTTTGTCACCACCTTAATGCAGCCAATCAGGGCCTCTCATCCCTGCTGCAGGTGTAGTCACAGGAGCTTTCATCGACGAGAGCTTCTGTCCTGAACCAGATCAGCAAGCAGAGAGAAAACCAAACACAGCTGCAACTTTCTCTGCATGTGTGTGCAGAGTTTTATTTAGGACATTATCCTGAGCTCAGGAATGATTCATCACAAACACATACGTCCACAGTGGGGTTTGTAACTGCAGGAGACACATTAGGGATGCTGCTCATGCTGTGGGTGTTAGCGTGCACCTGTGTTAGTCATGTTAGGCAGAGTCATAAATTCCTTCAGACAGTCGAGGTCCATTGGAGACGAAAAACGCCTAAAAAGGCGCATTTTAACATTTATAGATTTCTTCCGTTTAGGTTTGGTTTAGCTTAGATTCACCTTTGGGTTGATTTTATGTTTCTTTTTTAGTTAATGATGGTTTGAAATTATTTTAGGAAAACAGTTAAGGTAAAATCCACCCAGAGCGAAACTTATTTCTATAAATATTCTATCAAATGTTAGTTTTGATTGTTGTTGGATTTAGGATGTCGGTGATAAAGCAGTTATTAAGCCATGTGGTAAATTGTTGAGTCTAATCATGATTATTTTGGTACATATGAGAGTTTCCTTTAGATGGTGTTTAAGTTTTCATTTCCGGTAAAATTTAGAGGATTAATGTAAGGCTCAGCATTAGACTGAGTTTTTTTATATGTTAAAGTTTTATTTTCTATTTGGCTTTAATTTAGTTTAATAAATCACTTTGGAGTTGTTTTATTTTTAGACGTGCAGAGTTTGGGGGGGGATTGGATGCTACAGCTAGCTGTTTGATTATCAGATGATGATCAGTAAAGTTTACATTTAATGTGATGTAATTTATGTGAGTAAATCATTTTATTGCAAAGCAACCAACCTGATTTCTATGAAATACAGACACGGTACTGGTTCAGTCCACCTTCTTTAGAGCCCGAAATGTTCTGTAACAGCAGAGTTTAGTTGAGAGTCCTATTTGTTTTGTTTGGGTGTTACTTTTTAAAGTTGTCCTACAGAACTTTGCATTATGCTTTTAGTTCCTTTCATAAACAATCTGCTTGTTTTCAGGTATAAAACAACTAACATGACTATAATAGATGTTCTCTGGGTCACTGATGCTTTTTCATCAGTTACTCAGGAGAGGCTCACATTTTGGCGGGAATCCCCATGGTAACAGATGAATAAGCAGCACACATTTTTTATTAAATGTTCTGTTTTTTCAAATGAAACATAAGATTCTCACTCTTTGCCGGAGATTATAAGTCATTGGTTACTATGGTGATTCCCGCCTTAAAAGCTGGGAATCACCATAGTAACCAATGACTCAGCAGCACTCTTTAAAATGTTCTCTGTAAATGTTCTGGGTTTTTTGTAGATGGAATATGAACTAGGTTGGAGGCTAGATTTATATTTCTTTCAGGTTAAGGTTAGATTAAGGTTTTAAAGGTGGATAAAATGTAACTGAAACCACCGAAAGATTTAGTTTAATGGCGGTTTGGTTCATGGCTATCTTTAGCTTCTGTTGGGATCCGGAGCCTGCCGCTCCATCTTCCATCCAGCAGAGTGCGTCGTGGGTCTCCCGGGCTGGAGCCCT
>JAUZNJ010031905.1:0-13962 GCA_034780135.1 Jordanella pulchra | reverse complement strand
ACACTGGGTCATGGTGACATCCAGGACGGGATATTTACTCTGCTGTAGATGCAGATAAGGTCACAGTGTGTATTAATTAACTGTTTGAACATCTTCTCCAAATCTGTTTTGACAATCTTGGCCTCAGTGGATTTATTTAAACAAATCTTTGGTCTTTTTTGTCAACTCTTTTATTATTGCTTGAAAGTAAAACTTTCTCTTAGAGATTCATCAGCAAACTCTTGCTTTGTTGATTTTATAAAAGTTCAGCCATATTTATCCACGTCTCACAAACAAACATTTTTTCAAGAACAAATCATTAAAGGAGATAATTCCTCCGCGTCAGTGGGTGGGGGTGCAAATATTTAATTTACCAGTTCAGAAGAAAAGCAGCACACCTTCTGAGCGCCTTTGCTTTCTCCGTTCAGTATCAAAGCTCGACTGATGTTCAGCCTTGTTTGCTTCTTTTTTAAACTTTTTTAATGTAAATCTGTGAAATGTAACCCGAAGGAGAAGCTGTTTCTCAAAGCAACCAGAATCTGGACACCTGAGCTCAGCCTCATGTGACTCTAACCTACTAATCCTATTGGTGCAGAATACTTTTATGTTGAATTTGGCATCATAACCAGAAGTAAATATTTATGTATTTTGGATCCATTAAAACTTAGGAAAAAATATTGAAGTATTTTTTTTCAGGGAAATTAATACTTTTATTTTGCACCTCTTCAGACAAAATAATTTAAATGAAACAGTTGTAGCGTTGACCTTTTAATTTCGCTGTTTGTCTTCAGCTCAGGGTGAACAAGGGAACTGCGGCTCACTGTGGCAGCCATGTTTGACCTACTACAGCCAAACGGTAAGACCATCTTTAACATAAAACTGTGAAAGAGTATTTCCCACTTCCCTGGAGTTCCTCTGATGATGCACATACATGTTTCAGATAACATAATATCTGAATAAATATGAACTGAATAAATACAAAACATAACTTGCAAATTAGGATTTCATTTGTAATGGGTAACTTTACAAGACCTAAACTAACCACACTGTGTGTGGAATAGTAATCAAACCCAATGAGGGTTGAAGAAAAGAAAAACAAGAACAGAAAAAAAATGTCTGAGATAGTAAAGGGTTACAAAACCCTTTAACAGGTGGTTGGACTTCAGATTCACATTAAGAATCATTATGTACAGATAAAGAAAACATGGAACCTGCTTAGGAGTTGCCACCGTGCAAAAGTTACTCCGAGAGCTCATCAACGACTCATCCAGGAGGTTCAAGAGGAACATCTACAGCTCTGCTGGGTTCAGAGCTCAGATCAGAGAGGATTGAATAAGTGGAAAAAAAAAGAGACTGACCAGAAATGGTCTCCATGGGCGACTTTCAAGGTTTATTCTTGAAGAATATATTTTAAAGTCACACATAAATGAATGGAGAATGTCAGGAGTAAAACTGTCAGGATTTTCCAGGACAAGATAATGAAGCCAACATGTAACCATGGCGGTGGTGGTGTGATGGACAACAGTGGACATGGCAAGTTGATAATCCTTTAGACGGACATTCCAGGACTTAAGCTGTGGTTTCATCATGAGAACCAACTGTGTTTATGTTAGATGTAAGTTTTTAATTTATACTTAATCTGGAAACTGTGACACCCTGACAGGCTGTTGTTTTAGGATAAATAGAAGGAAACTGTAACTCTGGACCAAACAAGTGTCTCTAACACTGAGCTGTGGTCCAGGCCTGAGGTCAACTTTATCTCTATTGTTTGCTTATTATCAATAATCTTCTTACACTTAACTGGAATAAATTCTGTTAATAATTAAAGATTATTTTTTCTTTTTTTTGCATTACTCTGAGAACTCTCCCTCATGAATAAAGAACTGGGACATTCAGACTGGTCTCTTACTTTATTGAATCAGTGCCTAACTCCTTCAATTTTCACAACACAGGTTAGTTTAGAAAGTTATTTCTTTAATAAATAAAATCAAAAATAATTAATCATTTAAGTGAAAATGGAGGGGATTTGAAATGGGACACATTTTTTCCACAGCTATTAAGGCTAAGGGATCACTTACATTTTGACCCACAGTTAAAATCAAAACAACAAATGAAAAAAAAACTAAAAAAAAACTGAATACAACAGAAATATAGAAAAACAATGTTCTGAATAAAAACAAAAGTTCTGAATAACGGTGATTGGTTTTCAGCCTCTGGACCCACCCATCCTGGCTGAATGGGCGGAGTCAGAAGAAGATCTGCTCCTAATAAAGGAATGCCCTGGACAGACGTTTCAGGCCTGGAAGCTGCTGCAGTATCTCAGATCTAGCCTGGCTGAAGATGGCGAAGACATCCTGCTGGAGCCGTACCTGCTCAGCTGGGATCAGCTTCTCAAGTAAACAAACTAACTGTATATAAAGCTCTAAAAAGGAGCAACGATGGAGACCTGATAGAAGTCTGTGGCGAAATTAACGCCTTTAAAAGATAGACATGGAAAAAGTTTAGCATAGTTCCTATCTGGATTTTATTTCTTCTGATTTAGTGACTATTTGGTAGCGGTTTAAAATAAATGCTGTGCTACAGAGACAGAGAATTATCTAGCGATTTCCTATAACCTAAAAAGTTCCTTATAGTACTTTTTAGGTTATACCTAGAACCTTTATAGTGCAGAGTTGGGTTCATAGAACTCCAGACAACTCCCCAAAAAAACTCCCACTAAGTACCAAATAAATCCTGAAATATTTAAGTTACTGGCAAGTTCAAAGTTACAGGAAAGCCGTTCTGAAACGTATGGGGTGTATTATGTAGTGCTGCAAGTTATGTTTTGAATACAACAAGCAATTTTTTTTATTCTCCTTTTTTATAGATTCTGAAGAGCATAACATTAAATTAAACATGTGAGCAGAAACTGGGAAGATGCTGCAGTTGATAGCTTGCTTATCTTACCAATTTGAAATGGTGCATTTTAGCTAATTAAAAGCCCAAATCTGAAATCAAGTTGGAATGATTAATACTTTCTCTTTTTATCCTCAGCTTCATGGAGTCTTTGGGAACAATGGTCAGTTTATTTTCTCAGAAAGTCAAAGAAAAGACGGAACTGATCCGAGAGCTTTCCTTAAAACACGGTTTAGAGTTTCAAAGGGAATCAGCTGGTTCCTCTGGACTACAAATCCCAGCATCGCTTGGATTAAAGAGGGGGGTGAGACCTAATGTTTATGTCTTAAACATGTAGAGACCAGTTTAACAACCATGTCAGATAAATTTTCTTTTAAATAATTCTCTAAAAGGTGTACCGATCTGTTCGATCCATGGTGGAGGCGGAGCTGAAAGCGGGCCGGGTCAACTTCTCCTATCGCACAGATTCAGGCTGCAGAACTCTGCTTCGGCTGCATCGATCCCTGCTCTGGTTGAAGATGATGCTAGAGGGTTTGTCTAAAGGACCGGACTCTGAGGGACGATACAAATCACCTGGAGAGCTCAGCAGGTAGCAAAACCAAAAAAAAAAATAAGTTCCAACAAAATTAACAATTGTTTAGATAAACATTTCTAGACAATCTAAAGTGAATCGTCCGGAAGTGAAAAGTGTTATTCCCGTTATGCCACCACTGCAGACGATATAACCAAACACTCCATCTCACACTCCCAACAAGCCTGGTTAGCAGGGTATACAGGAGAGATGGAGAGCAAGGTCTAAATGAACACTGCATCATGACTTTACAAAGATGCATCTGGATGAATTTGGAGATTTCTGGGGTAATGTCCATTGGACAAAAGAGACCAAACTAGAGACGACTGACCAATGGAATACTGATGAGTTGGGCCATTGGGTTTAACAAATTTAACATCAACATATCTAAGTGTAAAATGTGAGGCCATTTGACCAGCAACCAGAGTTTGGTCCAAACTGAATCATCAATGAGATGATCCCAACAGAGGATGAAACAGAGGATCTGCTTTTATTATTCCTATAAGTCTTATGAATCTTGCTATTGGTATTATTAAGTGTTTGACATTATGTATTTATGTGAATCTGGGGTCAAAGCTCACATTTACCCTTTTTTATGACCCAGAGATGCCTATAAGGTGGCACTGGCCCCCCACCACCCCTGGATGCTCCGTCAGGCGGCAGAGATAGTTTTCCTCGCTCTGCCCGACAGAGAGTACTTCCTGCAGCTGGTGTGTGTAAAAAAACAGGAGGAGGCTACGCCTGTGCTGCGCATCATCATCCAAGCCCTTTCGGTGGTGCACACACGGACTCAACGGATCCTAAAGAAGTACAACATGTTGGAGCTGCCCTGAACACGAGACACTATCCTCCAAAGACTAAAACATCCTGCCATTACTCAGAGAGGAAGACAATACGTGTCTTTATTTATTAGTTACTCTTTTTAACAGCTTTGATAAAAAATGTGACATATGTAAGAAATAATTCAGTAACTTTTAATTATTAACACGTTTCTACCTTTTAGTTGTCATTTTAAATATATAGTATGCTCTTATGGGATAAAGTAACATCTCAAAAAGAGCCACTGGTAGACACCAGATACTAGGGACGATCCAAGTCTTGGTTGCTATGGTTACTCCCTCCACTTCAGAGAAGCAGACAGAGAAGCAACTGAGATTTCAGTTTCAGCCATCAAGCAGTGTCTTTATAAAATCTCTGTGACAATGTTGGATCTAGACTTCCTAACCAAGCAGTGAAACCTTGTCCTTGTCCAGTTACTGTGGTTCCTGAGGGAATGATCTTTACTGCACATCTTTAATGTGCTGCCCATGTTTGTCACTCACACTATTTTCACTTAGTGTGAAAGTCCTGTGCATTCAAATCTTCCTGGCATGAGAAATCAAAAAGAAGGGGGGAGACACACACTAGTAAAAACTTTCAAGTGTAGCATCTTTGTTATAGTCAGTGGTATTGTATTTTACTATTCTTGCTGAAGGCATTATCCCGTCTTGCTGATTAATGTTTGTTCTTTGTCAACAATTGATTATAATATGTCCTGACCACAAAAATGCATTTTATGCCTGATATAACTCTGTTTCATTCCAAGGGGATGTATTTATTTTATTTTATTGCATTTCAACCGAATGCACTCCATCCTCTTATAAAATAGCTTAAATACCCAGAAGTCAGTCTTTCGCCTGTATATAATTGATTATGGCCAATATTTCCTAACCATTAAAATGCAAATTTCTGCGTTATGTGATTTGAAATAAAAACAAACAGAAACTAGAAGTACCAGCGATGATCCAATATTATTGTAAATACAGGCGGCCCTTTTTGTAAGTACACAACCCTTTGCTAAGGTTTGTCGACTAATCTGATAAACCCATTATAAACTTAGTGATTTTGCCTTCTTTCTGCTATAACCACTGCTAAGATCCCCACCCAGAGGATAAAAACAGAGATAATAAGCAGATTCTTTGTTCCTTATCTGGGAAAGCATGTTGCAAGGTTGTATTGGGCTGTGTCACAACCGATAACAGCTTTTAAATCCTCAACAATGAGGCAGCAGACAGAGCAGGCCTAGGCGAGCTAGGAGGGCCAATGAGCTTAAATACTTACTGTTGTACTCTAAAAGCATCAGATCCACTGTGAGGATCATGTTCTTTGATTTCTCCAGCGCATTTAACACGATTCAGACCGACTTACTTTGTGAGAAACCCCAGAAGACTCAGGTGGAGGCGTCAACCATTGCCTAGACTCCACAGTCATTGGGTGCATCAAAGATGGACAAGATGCCGAGTACAGTGAGCTGGAGAACAATCATCTGATCCTGAATGTCAGCAAAACAAGGGAGATGATTTTAGATTTCAGAAGAAACAGGACCAAGTTGAATCCCGTTAACATCATGGGAGAAGATGTGGAGATGGTGCAGGACTATAAATACTTTGGTGTTCACCTGGACAACAAACTAGACAGGAGATACAACTGTGAAGCCGTCTACAAGATGAGACAGAGCAGACTGTGTGTCCTAAGGAAGCTTAGGTCCCGCGGTGTTTGCAAAAAGATGCTGCATATCCTTTATAGGTCTATTGTAGAGCATTATGCCTTTTACTTAAAGGTGGCTGCAGGATCATGACTTGGTCTTCAGTGTCTCTTTTCCAGGCTTTCTGACCATACAAGCAAACCGGGATTTATAGATATCTACCTGCAGGCAAAACACAAAGGGGTGTCCAAAATCAGTCCTTAAAGTCCAGTGTCCTGCAGATTTTAGAAGTTTTCTTGCTTTTACACACCTCTTTCACATGATAGCAGTCTAACAAAAGACTATTGAACAGCCCTCAAAATCAGGTGTGTTGAACCAAGGAAACATCTAAAACCTGCATGACTGCAGCCGTTGAGGATCGACTTTAGACACCCCTGCTAAAGAGCCATCAAGACATGCCGTCTAACTGGACATCATGTGCCTTTAGTGCTATAGAATAGAAGGCATGTAACTTGGTGATGATGACCAGTCTATGTGAGCCCGCTGCCCTCGTGTGGAGAGCATGGGTTTATGCATGTGTACCAGATCTGTATGAAGCCTGAAAGGCGCACATTCACCTGAGCCAGGGGGGAGAAGAGAGGTTGTCAGGTAGTCATATTTTTGTTGACCACTATGACTTGACTCAAGTTTATTTTCTAGATTCCAGTATCCAACATTTTAACATTTCTGTTTCTAAATGGAAAAAACCCGGCACCACTGCAGTGACGGCTGCATGTCTTTTCGTATATCACAAAACATATCCTGGATCCAACAGTCTCTGTAAAGGCCTATAACGTGTTGTATAAATCTACAGGACCTGATTATACCTCTCAACGTCTTAAACAGAAAGATCACAGGAGGCTGAAGAAAAAACACTATTAGTTGTAGGAATGTTTGCTAAAGTTGTGCTGATTTACATAAAAAGCCCAGCATAAAACTATTTAATAGTTGAATTTTAGATTGCCTTTTTACTCCGAAGTGGAAACGTCCAATATGACAAAAAGTTTCAACTGGAACAAACCCAAAGTCAGAATTCCCATTCAGAAAGTCACCAAAAGAAACACTTGACATTTGCATACAAGACAGCTTCTACACACATCAGCAGCAGTCAGAGAGTTGGTAGCAGTTCTTTAAGTAAGCCTCACAGAAAAATAAACTGGACGCTATAAACCCATGATATTAATTTTAAACATTGAGGACCAATGTTCACACTGACATTTATAAGGGTTATTGGGTTTGAGGGAGAAGTAAGTTTGCCCCAAAGTGTTCGCTGTGGAACTCTCCTCTACTTCTGTAACCCTCCCCCAGCCCAAGATAGTGTCATAACTCCTAAAAAGGGGTGTCTTTGCCCCAAATGGTGTTTGAGGACAGAAAACACCACACAGGATTTCTCTGTCGTTTGGGACTGATCTACCATGACCGTGCTAAGGACCCGAGACCGCAAACGGACCAGAGGCTAAGTCAGACCTAATGGCTAACTTGAAAACAAACTTGCTGCAAAACAGTACGTCTGAGTTTTCAGAACTTTCAGATGCTGACTGGAGATGGGGTCTCCAAAGGAAACCCTTTCCCTGATGTGTATCTGGCTGAAACAAAACCCTCGCTGTGGGCCGCCACCACCAACTCAACACCTGAAGTCATGGTGCAGCTAACGTCATGGTGTAGTTGGAAGCAGGAAAACAAAAACAACAGCTATGTTGATGTTTGCTAACTTAACGCGTAAAAAAAAGCCAACGCCCTCACAACTCAGGTAAAAGCCGTTAGGGTTACAGCAGAAATGCATATAGTATTAGACCGCCTGTAGGAGGTAATTGCTCTTTGATTTCAGATTGCTGTATTAGAGGAGTACTCGAGGATTATGTTTAATGTTTTTTATTATTTTCCTTATTATTTGACATTTTTGGATAATCATCAATTTAAAATTTTGACTTTATTGATAAAAACTCAAGCGAACCGTCTGTATAAACAGTAGTAAAGTCAATTTCTGTTTTTTTTTGAGAGGAAACTAGTGTTCAGGGATCTGATGGATTCAGGACAAGGTTTTCCTCCATCGGGTGACTCTGTGAAGGATCTAGAAGAGGATTTTCTTCCATTTGGGGACTCTGAGACGAATCTAGGACGGGGTTTTCTTCCATTTGGGGACTCTGAGACGAATCTAGGACGGGGTTTTCTTCCATTTGGTGACTCTGAGACGAATCTAGGACAGGGTTTTCTTCCATTTGGTGACTCTGAGACGAATCTAGGACAGGGTTTCCCTCAGTTTGGTGACTCTGAGAGGGATCCAGAACAGGATTTTCTTCAGCTTGGTGTGTTTTCATGTGAGTTTTCAAACAGTGGCTCTGGGTGAAGGCTTTGTCACAGACATTGCACTTGTAGGGTTTGAGTCCATTGTGGGTCCTCATGTGGACTTTTAGGTGTTCCCTTCTGGAGCATTCTTTCCCGCAGACCTCACAAACAAACTGTTTGATGCCCAAGTGGATTTTGATGTGGCTGTCCAGGTTGGCCTTCTGTTTGAAATGGCGACCACACTCTTGACACCCATATGGAGCATCGTCCGAGTGAATCCTCATGTGTTTCTTCAGGTCGCATTTGACCCAGAAGCCTTTGCTGCACACAGCGCAGACGAAAGGCCTCACATTGCCGTGAGTCCTAAGGTGAACCATCAGCGTTCCTTTCCAGAGGAATGTTCTGCAGCAGATGTGGCAGAGGAATGTTCGATCCCTCTCCTGGTGGGTCTTGTTGTGCACCTTCAATGAACCCTCGAGTTTAAAGCGTTTCCCGCAGACCTCACAAGCGTACTGCTTATCTTCAGAGTGGGTCAGCCTGTGCTGGGTCATAGCTCGGCGAAGGCGGAAGGACCTGTTACAGACGTCGCACACGTGTTTTTCCTTGTTAGTGTGCAGCTTTTTGTGGGATAAAAGATGAGATTCCAGGCCAAATGTTTTGAGGCAAATATCACACTTGTAGGGTTTATTTTCCACATGAAGCCAGTTGTGATAATTCAGCGAAGCCAAATTTGTGAAGGTTTTACTGCAAACTTTGCATTTAAATTGGCTCTCCCCTGTGTGCTTGGCAATGTGGAGGTTGAGACTCTGGATGGAGACAAATGTCTTCCCACAATGTTCGCAGCTGTGGACTTTTTGGTGAATTCGAAGATGTTCTTTCAACTCGTCCACAGACGCAAACTTCTCTCCACAGGCGCCACAGACAGCCTGAGGATCGCTGGCGTGATTCCAGACGTGGCTGATCAAGCTCCCTATCTGTCTGTACCACGCTCCACACACCTTACAAGACATTTTACTTTCAACAGGCCTTTTCTTGACCCCTTTCTCCTTCCTCTTTTTTCCCCTTTTCTTGGCAGTCTGAGGTTTAGGATCAGGGTTCAAGTTGTCATCTCCACCTTCATTGCCAGGGTCGGCGCTGTTTTCGACCGTCTCTTTTACGTCTATACTTTTATTAGGGCTGCAGATGGAGAGAAAAAAAAAATTTACAGACATCTGGCTGCACAAAAGGAGGAAAACATGGAACACCGGTACTGAATGTTGAGACTAAAAATTTCCTAGTTAAACAATTTAAAATAGAGAACTTGTTTTCAGTATGATGTCTAGTGCAGCACTCAGTTTTCTCTCATTGAACCTTGATCTACGATGCCTAGCTAAACAGTGGGCTATGGCTTCATGTAATGCCCATATTAGCCAAAAAAGGTAATACATTTTTTGATTTACCTTTTATGGACCCCGGTGTCGTCGCTCGTCATGGCCACAGGGTCGGCTGAAGGACGGTCCCCTATTTTCTAAAACAAAAAAGTTAAAGTAAATAAAGCTACACTTTTATCCCTTTATGCATTAATTCATTCCTTAGTTTGTGAATTAAACTGAAAATCCAGGATTCGTCTTTAATGAACAAATTTCTGTCTCCATATGACCCAACAGGAATCTTTTCTCCCTTTGAAACTAAAACAAATACATAACAAATTTGCTGCAACATGAGATTTAGCTCTGGGTGATACATTTAGGCTGATACTGATATCTGACAATAAAGCTGCTGTCATGGCTGATATAAAACCGAATAACATAGATGTTGTTTGAGAAGAATCAGAAAAAACAGAAAAGGGAACGAACATCCAACATTTTCATTGATATCCAGAACTTATGGATATGTTTGGTTATGGTGAGTTTAGGGCCTTTTAGAAAATGTGTTAAAATCATTTATGATCTCCATCCAGGGACAAAAATCTGAATGTTTATTTTTCTGGTCCTCTAAAAGCCACAATTGGCAAGACATTTATTTAAAGATAAGTGCACCAGGATTCTGGTGGAAGGATCCTTGGCAGGAAGACTCGTGGACAAAACCTGCAGTTAATCAATGATGAACTTCTTTTAAACTTGTAGGGGATCAGGAGAGTCGTGAGACAAAGAGAATCCTATATACAAAGCCTATGTGAAGGCATACAGTTGTGTCTAAATCCCCTCCCCTTTCTTTCAATAAGAGCCGCAGTGTGAGTCACACAGAGTTAGAGCACGGTCAGGGTTCACACTGAGCTCCGTTCTCATTGCAGCCAAAAACAAACTCTCATTCTTCAGTCTTCTTTTCATTTATAGGTGTTTGAATCTAACACTATGGTGTCTGTCTTGTTCTCTTTCTTTGTAAAGAAATAAATGTCAACTGAGTTAATATCCATCGATCTTCTTTACTTACCTAGATACATCATACTTTTTTCCCCACAACAGCACGTCAGCTTTGTACTAGAATCCAGGGCTTAACAAACAAAAGATAATGACACCTTAACAGTGGTTGCCCTAAGTTTAAAACCTCAAGAAAAAAGCAAAAAAACATTTAAAGACTTTTAAGGATGGATGTCTTTTCATGGCTGTTTTCAAAAACTTTCAAGGCCTTGAACATATTGATCATATTTTTTTTTTTCCAATTCCAAAACCTTTCAAGGATTTTAAGGACCCATGGAAACGCTGCAATCAAAGATGGCTGACTCAAGTCAAGGTTTAAGTCTTGGACCGTCTGCACCAACAGGTTAAAGATGACATATTTATTTAAACCTTTTCCAACTTAAAGGGTCTTGACAATCCAAAATGAGCTTTTAATTAGGATTTAAACTTTCTTAAAATGTTATTTCAGCATCAAAACCTTCATATAAATCTTCGTTTTGGTCCCTGGATTGGTTTGAGTAATTTAAAAAATGTTTATACATTGTTGTTGAAGCTCACAATAAGGTATGTGTTGTGAAAGTTATGAAGTGCTGTGCTAGTAGCTTCATGTAGCTAATCCCATTGATTTCTATGGCTCACAGGGGAGACGGTGTCACAGTGAAACCAAACAGCTTAAAAACACCAGAAAACATGTAATATTATAAATATTTTGTAGGAGGAAAGACAATATTTCATCTTGTGTGCCCAGAGCTGATTCTGGATGGCATGATAAGCAGGATAAAGGAGCTACTTCCTTCAATTATAGCCTTTCACAAAAGATGAAAACTAATTAACTCTAACAGAATATTTTCATTGTGATTCTGGAACCAGTTCTACCAAACGGCTCAGCATCTACAGTTTGGACATGTCGGTGTCCGCAAGAACCGGCTGATAAAACACAGACAATGTTTTTTACTGATTAATTCAACTCTAGTATCAGGGAGTGAAGGGTTCTGAGGGTGAGTCGGACCTTCAGACGGATGTAGAGGGTCGGGTTTCCACTGGACCTGTGGCTGGAGCAGATCTCCTCTGGGGTCAGATGTCTGACGGACAGAGGCTGCAGATGTCGGTTTTTAGCAGCTATGAAGAAGTCGAAAGGTTGACCGGCAGCAAGCTGAGGGAAGGTGGACCTCAGCAGGTCCATGAAGTCCAACTCCTGCAGCCCACGAGGACAGTCCAGGACCGAGACAGAACTGTTCTGAAACACTAAGGAGGAAATGAAAGAGTTGATTAATGGACTGTCTGTCTGTCTAGAGGCTATGATTGGTGTTTGGACCTTACCAGTCCTCGACAGAACTCTGGTCTCAGAGTCCTCCAGGATTCTGATCCTGAGAGTCAGATCGTTTGATGTGGTACTGGTCCTGGTTCTGCCGGATCTTCTTGCTCCAGATTGGACCCTTAAGGGACCAGACCTGCAGCAGGACGACAAGTTAGATTCTGATGTTAACCCAGACTTTAAACATTCATACTCTATAGACCAGAAACAGTGCCGAAACTATTGAAATAATTGACGACTAATTTACTAAGTGAATCAAAGCTTTATTTAAAGCAGTGTTTCCCAAACTTTTTTAGCCGCAAACCTCCTTCTGAGTCCCAACCTTGTTGATGGTTGACTGTTTGTTTAGAGCAGATTACAATGCATAGCAGGATAACTTCCTCTATAGTGCATCTTAAAATGAAGTGCAGAGAAAGACTTATTCTAATTAAATACATTTTCCTGTAAAAATGTTATTTAATCATTAAAGTTACAGTTTGAATTTACATATGGCTAAAAGAAAAACATACTTACAACAGTAGTTATGACAAAACTCTACAAACATAAAGCAGAAACACTTTGACATAAAACAACATTATTCCATTGAAAACTAATTTTCTTCAAAATATAAATAGCTATTACTATATCTATCTTAACATGTTTTTCCATTTGCAATTCATTTTAAATGCTTAATAAAGGTTAATTTAACAAATGTATCTTTGTAGAATAATAAAAGAAAAATTGATTAATCAGTTGTTAGAATAATAATATAATAATTGTAGTGTTTTTATCTAATGTTTGCTTAGATAATTTCTAGAAATGATAGTTTAGATAGTTTAGATGTGTTTTACTTTAACTTTTCTTAACATACGTATATATTCTTGAAGAAAGGAGACGACTTTAAATTCCTTCAGTCTGCATCACCGTGAGAAGAGCCTGAGGATCCTTTTCCCACGGGCTCCGAGGTCATAAGTGTAACAGATTTATAATATAAGCACACTAAGGCTTTGTTTACAAAGGATCATTGCAGAAGAAGACTGAGGGGGAGAGGAACGGCTCCGGTACTCAGGTCATGAGACAAGTTTCCTGAGGTGAAGGGTTAATGATGACTGCTTGGTTTCTGAGAGTTGCCAGTTCCTGATAAGAAGAAGGAGATCCTGTGTGGAGAGCTGAAGGACAATAAAGCTGCAACTAATTAAAGCTGGACTTGTTTTGACGCTGGACGAAGAAGAATCAATTGGCTAACCATATGTTGTAAAATTTGCATCCGTTTCTAAACCCCCATCCTTAGAAACATTGTAACAGGGTTACACCTACTTTCTATTCTAATAAATGTGAGGTGGAGCTAGATGAAGTCAGAACGAACAGAGCAAGGGTCTGCTCTGCTCGTTCTCCACCCGCAGGTAAAGACAATGTCTCATTCTTGTGTCCTTTTTCATTTATAGATGTTTCAACTCAACATCAAATATTACAATAACGGACAGGTGTAGCCATAGTCGACACAAACAGAAACACAACGGGATCAATAATTGAGATGTTAAGAAATTTGGACCAAATAAGGGAAGGAAACACAATCACGACAGGAAGGAGATTTATTAATTTTTCTGTTGGTGCTATCAGCTCCACTAGAACTTAGTTTTTACCTCCTGTAAGCAGTTTTAATCAGATCCACAGATGTGGTGCCACATTAATCCGAGCTTCTAACTATTGTTTTTTTTTTAAATAGCAGAATAAATCTACAACAAACTCCAATGATATTAAATTCAACAACTGGTTGCTGTAGTCTGACTTTATGATAAATGATCCTGATAGACACAGAGGGTCATATTTATCATTTTATGTGTCAGATGTTTGATAAACAGACATGTAAAGGAGAACAGCTGTGGATCAGGGAGCAGAGGTGGGAGAATTGAATTTAAAGATTCAAATGCATAGAAATATAAATAAATGACATCAATGTAAAATAAGAAAATCATGTGTGTAACCCGCAGTTAGTCAATTAAGACTTTTATTTTTGCGGGCCCACTTCCTGTTTTCCCCAAACTCCTCGACTTAT
>JAUZNJ010031904.1:0-39093 GCA_034780135.1 Jordanella pulchra | reverse complement strand
TCCATCCATCCATCCATCCATCCATCCATCCATCCATCCATCCATCCATCCATCCATCCATCCATCCATTATCTCCCATTTGGTCTGTCGGGTCACGGTTGGGCCAGTGCCTATCTCCTGCAGTCTAAGGACCTGAGGCGGGGTACACCTAAGACATGATGCCAGTCTGTCACAGGGTAACACATAGACACACAAAGACATACAACCATCCACACACACTCACTCACGATTGAGAGATGCCAATTAACCTAACAGTTGTGTTTTCGGACTGTGTGAGGAAGCTGGAGTACCCGGAGAGAACCCACGCATGCACAAGGAGAACATGCAAACTCCATGCAGAAAGACCCCAGGCCAGGACCAAACCCAGAACCTTCTTGCTGCAAGGCAACTAGCACTCCACAGTACACCCTGGCTCAGAACATGCAAAGAGATTAGTCTTGCTGAGTTCCTTTCTGGAGATTAATTTCATCATCGACTGCTGTTCACTTGCATGTGAACTCTCTCCCTAGAAGAACAAGTTGTTGTGCCTGATGATCACCATCTTTCCAGCTCCTGTTGTTAAAGTTCAAATTTCAAATTTTAATTCAGGGTTCTCTGTTTGAGAGCATTACACCTGCAGTAAATGGCAACTTAGTGGTGGTCAACTACTACAGTACTTTCATACAGAAGTCATAATTTAGCTTTCATTATAATTAGGGATCGAAAAATGGTGCATATTCTAATCCTTTTATACTTATTCAGTTAAAACCTCCATTTATCCCACATTATGCCTCATTAAGGCTAGAATTGAGAAAATTGTAAACTTTAATTTCAAAATATGCTGACATATTTCAAAAGCTTAGTTGGAAAGACTGTGTCAGGCCTACTTAAACCTGATAATAACTATCTCCCCACAGTTGGCTAGCTGCAGTTACACTACAACAACCTGTTTACCACTGTTAAATAACCTTATTTGATTATAACAAATATTGCTGTTGACTGTTTAGATGTGGAGCATTGAGTAACAACATCACAACATGTTGTAATTTCATCAGCTTACCAAAGAAAACAACTCTGACACATGGGACTGCAGCCAATGCTGGACATGTTTAAACCCTTTGATGCACAACATATGTACACCCCTTCTAAAGCACAACATGGGTCAAAAATGACCTGCATTCATTTTCCATGTTATTTCATGCTGACTGAGTTTTTCTTTGCTCTGTGTTTCAAAATCAATTCATTGTATGATTGAATATTCCAAGTATTCTTTAAATATCTTGTTTTTAATTACCACAGATCATTAATTTATTTTCTTATTTCCTACTTTATGAACAAAAATAATTTTTATATTACTATATATGGGTCATCCAACTGTGATTTAAAATTAAATGTCTTAATACTATAAAAAAATGTTTCAAGTAATTACTTTAGCAGTGAATGGGGCCAAACAATTATTTATTTATTACTTGCAACACGTTTGTCATTTTAGCACACATACACATAAATCCTGATAACAGATAACAGCTATTGAACTGAACTTTATCTGAGGTTGAACAACTGTGAATAGGTGAAATTTGACCAAACAAAATAAAACACAACTGAACCAATTAGTAGAACACAAACTGCCATCTCAATTTTTGCATGCCTCACAAATCATCACAAATTTTTTGTGCTCCTTGCACACCGGCCTAGTGCACTGGGAACACGAGCTGCTGGCT
This sequence comes from Jordanella pulchra, assembly GCA_034780135.1. Taxonomy (NCBI): domain Eukaryota; kingdom Metazoa; phylum Chordata; class Actinopteri; order Cyprinodontiformes; family Cyprinodontidae; genus Jordanella; species Jordanella pulchra. The sequence continues at coordinate 37,393 of JAUZNJ010031904.1, read as the reverse complement.
TTTCTGTCTTTCGAAACTGGGCAGATTGCGCATCTCTTCCTCTTCCTTTGGCCCTCCTGTCTGATGTCCTCTTGTAGCTGAGTGGTGGCTGTGTCTTTTTTTAACCCACACCTTTCCCTTGCCTTAAAAATATGCTTCTTGAGTTTGGGTGTGCCCTCCATGTGCCTCTTCATATGTGGCATGACGAGCTCTTTTCCCAGCTCCTTGATAAATAGTCGTTGTGGATTACTCGCACCACCCATATTATCAGGGTGTTGTGTACTGAAGTAGGTGTAGGCACTGAGTGTGGCAACATCCAGCATAGTGTACCAGAGAACCATGGGCCACCTCCTTGGTATCTAGCTAATAGTAATTGCTTGTAATTTTCTGACAAGTAATCTACCCACTTTCAAGGTAACCTAAACAAAATCAAATTTTTTCTAAGGTAAAGTTACAACAACTGAAAAACAATACTTACATGTATTAGATGGACAAAGGGTGCTGTGCTGTGCTGAGAAATATCTGACACAAGGACAGTTCCAACCACATGCTGTAGTAAATGCATGCGGGTCATTTCTGACCCATGTGTGTAAACTTGATGTAGAATTACAAAAGCTGTGCTTGTTCATAACTTAAAAAAAAAAAAAAGATGATTGGTGATAAACAAAAACAAGATATTTACTGCATATCGGAAAAGTTAATGATAAAATTAATTTATTTCAAAAGTAGAAACACTGAACCATACATGAAGTAACCTGGAAAATGAATGCGGGTCGTTTTTTACCCATTTTGTGCATTAGAAGGGTAGTGATACAAAAAGGGGTTTCGTTCAAAAAGTAAGAAAGGAAAAAAAATAATTAAGGATGTATGATGATCAAAAACAAGTTAATTGAGGAATACCTTGAATACTGAATGATGAAATTAATTTATTGCAAAGATATAGAAGATAAAATATCAGCCGGGTCACTTTTGACACATGTTTTGCATCAAAGGGTTAACTCTTCGCAGCATCGTGACCCATGTGACTTTGGTATTCGATTCTTGCATAGAAGTCTATGGGAGTGTTCCCACTTTCTTTGGTTAGATCACTCAAAGTCATTTTCAAAGGAAAATGTAACAACATGCTGGGAGTTAAATGTAAATGATACTATATATTTTTTAAGGCTGTGCTGAAGAAGTGTACAATAAACAGAATAATCAGACATTATGCATTGTATTGAGCTTTCCTTTGAGCTTGCTGGGGGCCTTTGTTGCTGTCAGTCAATCACTCCTTTTATCTATTCTTCTCTCCTGTCTGATCCAACAAAAAGCTTTCATGTGCCGTCAGTCATGATAGCAGGTCACATTAAATTGAATAATCCAAACAAACCACCCATTTATATCTTCAGAAGGAATGTTTCAAGGTAAAGATGTGCTGAGTTGGAAATGACTCACCTAAAAGAAAGATCAAATTTATGCATTGGTTAAAGGAATAAAATGGAAAATATCTTTGTTAAAAAGGAGAGCTTAAAAAGCATTAAAACTATTTCAAAAAGGCTCAGAACATGCAAAGCAAAACATGAAAATATGCATTTAAATGAGGTACTTGCACATTCTGATGTCAAATGGTCCACTTATGCTTAGCGTAATAATGTTCTTTTAAAGTCATGGATAGGTCTGTAAATGAATTTGCTTTTTTTGAATTTTGAATTCTCAACATTCACTGCTTGGCCAAAAAAAAAAAACCTTTACCAGAAAAAATGTCCCTAACCTTAGCTCTATTTCAGGAAAGAAATTGTCCTTGTTTGATAGCTTTTAAAGGACTACTAGTACGTTTAATGTATGTTGCCCATATTTACCAGGTTTTGGGATATAAGAAAAACCCACAGACCATCAAATTGTCTATTAAGGTCCATCATACTGCACGTACTGCAGTTCACCTGCCAAGGAGGAATGATCACCAAAGGTGAGGAAGTGTGCAGGTTCTTGCGAGACATCAAGATCTAGATTGACCTAGATGTTTTTTTTCATATAATGTCTCACCAGGATCACGCTTACCACACTTATGTTCCTTTGACTGTCAACAGATATCATAGGCAGGACAAACAGGTCCAATTTACATCCACTTTATATTTAATCATACATGATCAAAAATGAGGTACTGATCCGTAGTCATTTGCATATAGGCTTGTTTAATCCTAAATATAATATAGTATCATCAACTTAAGTCAATAATTTAATGCAAGTAGGTAAAAGCTATCCATATAAGCAGGCAAGCCCAGTCAAGGAATGATAAACACTTGCAACAAACCCTTCTCCAGATCATAAATGTGATGCCTTTTGATATTTGAGGTGCAAAGAAACATGTGTTGGTTCAATGTATTTTATGAAGATTTAAAAATGACCTTAACAGTTACCTGAGTTTCACATATGCTGAATCACCCCAGCCCCCTTTCACTATTATATGTTATCATAATGGTAGAAGCCAGCACACTTAATGCTGATATTGGTGTGATAAGTGATTTCCCCCCTGGCTGATATAAGTGTGCAAAGGCTAAAAGTGCAGAGGGACATTTTACTCTTTGCCATCTATCAAAACACAATCTGTGGGTAAGTACCTATGGTGGTAATTCATTTTTTTAGAATATTGTGGGCACCACTGCCCACAGCATTGGTTGATCCCTCAGTCTTTGGTTTAAAGGCTGATAATGGGGCTGTTTTATGAAATTCTTAATTTTGCAAGGTATTCATTGCCAAAAGTGCTTTGTCATCCTGAAAAAAAGGAATTTGAATATGATTAAATGAACTAACATAATCAATATTTTTTTTATCTTTCTATATGCATGTGGAAAAAGCTCTAAAAAGTAAAACTGGAAAAAATATTGATTTTGAATGTAAAATAATAAGCTATTTTTCAAATGTATCTTTGTGAACTGAGGTTGTAATTTGAATCATCAATAATTTATATTGGCTATTTTTCATCATTAAGTGAAATCTAGTGACATCTATATACCTTGTAGATCACAGAGATTAATAATCACATTTAGCCAATCCTCGGTTTGTTCTTTTAGTTAAGATAATGATTAAAAATCTCACACTGTCTCTCAGACTGTCTATGAATCTGTGACAGAGTCACAGATTTCTTTGAAACCTTGAGATAACTATAATCTTTCTATGAATCTGTGACTGTCAGATGACCCTATGACTGTCATAGATTCATAAAAAGTTATCTTGTGCTCTTTACAATAGTTCCATAAAGTGGTAATTTTCACAGGTTTAATCTAGAAATCAAGAGATTGACAACTGTTTTAAAATTACACTAATCAATCAGTAAGACAAATCATCTGTGCTGTGTGCTATTCTGGTAGAGACAGGCAATCTCCTTGCATGCAAAAAACATCCCCAATTTGTCAGACTCACAAAATGAGCAATGGCAGACTCCATTTGCATTCTCATTAACAAAACAATGTAATTGATCACAATATTGATTATTTGATATTTTGGAAAAGGGATATTCCTATTGTGCATTTGAGTGTGTTAATAGGGCAAACCTTTTAAAATAATCTTCTTTAACATCAAATAAACATAAAATTTAAATACATTTTTAAAATGTCTCCATAAAATAAAATAGGAATATTCAAAAATTTTATATAAACCTCAGATCTATATTTATATAAATCTTAGGTCTAATTATTACTAAATACTACTTTTTTAACTTGTACAGTACTTCAGTTTCCTCCACATCCATTTGCAAACAATTGAAGAATTACATTAGTGATGGATTTTGTGGATACTCGGAAGCAAAGGGCATCCTATGGCAGTTCCATGTAAGATGAAAAAAGTAAAGATAATGAAAAAACCTCACACAGGTCACAGTATAAGAAAACTGTGTAATTTCTCTTAAAACTTCAACATGTGCAAAAATACAAATTGTGCTAAAATTGATATAAAGCAAAAATGCCTGGCTTCCTGTTGCTTTTGGTCTATCTAGGTGCGTACCAAATTTAAAAAAAATCTGAGACTCACATTTCAACTGAACACATTTTCTGTAGTTGTTTTGCCATGCCCTGCTTATAATTCCTTTGAAATAATTTTAAATGTAACATAACTTTTGAACAAAGTTTATTGAGTTTTCATATATGCTAGAACCTTTAAATGGGTAATTCTTTTGGTTAATAAAAATATACATTTGAACTACAATAGCTCTGAGCAGCTTTACAATAATTTTTCAGTGCTTTGGTGCTTAGGCCTAAAACAGTCCTGATGTTGTACCCTTAAACTAAAAAAATAAATGTTTATCAAGCCATTGAATAATTTATAGTAAATGATTGTTGTCAATGTCCACATATTGTTGGAGTAGCACATTGTTTTATAAAAATTATGAAGGATGACGTGGAGGTTTGTCACAATATGATACAAGAAGTAGGGTTTGGATTACTGAATGGAACCTCTCAGCTGACAAACAGTACAGTTACACCACTTATCCAAATCACCTTGTTCTTAGCTTCACTTTGTAATTGAACATGTACATCACATTGGAATGGTTACATATTATTACCACACAAGGACCAATTGATCATTAGTACATCAATATGTAGTTTGCATAACATTATTTTACCTAAATCGTCCATGTTTGAGGTGATTCGGGGTTGGATCATCAATAATGTTACTGGTCTTTTTTTGCATTAAGAAACTATCTCTGGGAGTGACAGACCACAAAGCATTAGTAAGTTAACTTTCAGTGCAATTCTCCATGCTACACAAACCAAAGACTTTTGTGATTGGTTTAGTCATGGATGTTATTCTTCTGTTTGTTGGATCCTTTCTGTGATTTATTTGAAGGACCTCACCTAGCACACAGTTATTTAAATTTAGAAAACATAGATAAATCTCTTATATTGATATGTACTGTTGTAATTTAAAATAGATATTTACAAATGCAACAAACACCTTCATAATCACGTACTCTCCCCTTTCCCTAAATCTATGAAGCCTGTTTCCTCCTTTATGTTTGACAGTTTATGTAACAAACTGTGGAGCCATCCTTTGCCTCTACCCGATGCCATACAAAAATCTTAGATGATGAACCAAATTTTGAATATTGATTTAACCATCTATGATACTTTCTTACAGTCTTCAGTTGTCCCACAGTGGTGTTTCATGGTTCTAGCAATCCACATAGTCTTATTCTTCTAAGATTAATTCTAGGCTGCTATCAGAATCTAGTCTTTCAGTTCAGACATGGCTTTTTTGCTACCAGGCCTCTTCCTTTCAGATTTCCACCAGTTTCTTAGTGCCTTTTTATTGGAAAGAAAATGGTACTAACACCTTGACTTTCTTTGCAGTTTCTCTATTGGAAAGAGATGTTTGATTGCTGATGGTCTCTCCTTCTCAGAATAGGAATTCTCTTTTCTTTCCATTCTTGTAGTGAAACAGTTTTCATATAGGTGTGTGTGTAAACATGAAAAGTGACAATTAGGGAAATTTGTGCATTTTTTATCATTAAGGGGTTGGCCACTTGATAAAAATGTTTTTCTTCATATTAATTCATGCAAACATGCTAAAAAGAAAAGACAAAATGTTTTGATGTCTGATTTCTTGTTTATCAAAATCTTGAACCTATATTTTGGGGGAGAGAATAACCATGGTATAAAAATAATGCATATCTGCACTCTGTCTTAACCACTGCTGGTGGCACAATACATGTGGCTCAAGATCAGTTCCAGTACTGTCATTCTTACAGTACGTTTTTTCCCCCTGGCGGATCCTACCTATCAGATTAGGTCTAAAAAGACATGCTGGCCCTTTTGTCTTCCTGCATTATTCATAATTCAGAGAGTTCCTCCATCTGTTCCAACCTGTCATCTCACTTCAGAACCACTGCTGCAAACCCAATCTGAGTTCCTGTTTCTGGAGTCCTTGGTTCTCTCTGGATGATCTCAATATTTTTCACAGTAAACATTTTTATAATTTCTTTCTGTCCTCGCAGAGTGTCCCATGCGTGGGTTAAATTCTTAATTTCTCTTAATTTTTAATCTCGGTTATTAAAGCTAGAATGTGTAATTTTCAGGGACATCTAATGGTCAGGCTGCAGACTACAGTCACATAAGTGACTTTTTTTCACCAAAATGGAAGATGGAGAAAATAATGTTGATAACGTGGGAATGCTCCTGAGATGTTTGTGAATGGCTTTTAAAAAACCTGTTTTAATTTAGTGCTGTAATGAATGTTCATTATCCTACCTCCACGCAAGAGACTGACAAGTGGCTGCTTTCTCTCTCCCCGCTCTGCCTCTCTGTCTGTCCACAGGCTCCTTTGATCCTCATCAGTCCTCCTTTCACCTCCAGCAGTTACCCTCTAGAGGGTAACCTAAGCTTGCCGCCGCCTCTTCCTGCTCTGTCTCCCTGATCTGCTTCTCTGATGTCCTGCTGTCCTCACAGTCAACTCCAGAGCCTCTGTCTGCCCTGCAGACATATTTGATCTTCTGCCGTCCTGCTTCGATCATTGGCACTTAGTCTCTAGTGAGCCCAGGCCAGCCATAGCACCTCGCCTTTAGCACTCTGTTTTCACTGAAAGGCTTCTCTGATCTACCACTTTGCTCTTCAGCTCTCCTGAGCTAGTAGCAGCAAGCAACCGCCTCTACCACTGTGTTGCCTTAGCCCCAGAGGGGTGCACAACGGGCCACCTCGTACCGGTTATGTCTCAGCCACTGTTCTCACACTGATTTCCTGCTGTTCCTGCCTGAGCTCAGGAATGTGGTCTCACCTTACCTTTGTTGTCAAGGTGATTCGTCCCTGGATCAGGTACTGTAACCAAAACAAACATGGAACAAGTGCAAGAGAAAAATGGGTGTCCACTCAGAGAAAAAGTCTTTAAAAAAATCAACAACCAGCACTTGAAATCGGTTGTCTTCATAATGACCAGCAGGATAATATTGTAAACAGTATTTTATTAGTTTGTATAGGATTGTACATACGCCCAACTTGGGACTGTCACTTTAATGGTGATGCCTACAGTCACTAGTTTGTCAGCCCTACACTGCCGTAGCATAAAGATGTCTGCCTCCACAAATGGGAAAACCACTCCAATTGCTAAAGTTAAATACCAGGGTTGTAAGGAGAGCTACTCCCTTCTAACATCACATACCTTCAACGGAGTCGATATAGGGGTCCGGCTCCTATTCAACTTCCTCTGTTGCCAGTGGCTGAAGCTATGGAATGCAAGACACACCGATTCTCAGTTGAAGATACAGAAGTAGACATTAAATTCCTCCTGTAAAGAGTCTGGGTTTGCTAGACAAAGTTAGACTAAACCTTGTGTACAATTCAGAGAGCTTAAATGTAGTCTTTTTCTGTGATTCAAACCGAGTTGAACACAGGGTTTTGTGAACCTGTTTACTGAAGCAGATGAGAAACTACCCAGTTCTGGCCAACCCACAGAAGAAAGCAGGCCCACCTGCTGTTTTCCAGAGGAGACACGAGAAGCTGCTGAGCCGCTGGACTATGCCTGCCTAGGAGGCCTCCAGTACACACAGCTACAGGGTAACTGCTGTAGCTAAAGGTAGAAGCCCCATGAGTTATAAAATTTAACCCTGCAAAGTTAACTTACTCAGAACATATTTGAGAGTTGCCATCAGACAAACTTACTGGACCGAGGACTGGGTCTCTGAACCAGACACAACCAAACCGAAGGGCTATTCCTTTCTAATGAGCTAATGGTAAAATTCATTCTTCCCTCTTTCCTGATGCTTAATATATGCTCTGCTTGGGTGAATAGATAGAACAGATATTTTGCATGCATTTGTTTTTTTCCAAAATAAGCCTTCTGATTCAACTTTGATGGTCTCAAAGCAAAAGACCAACTTAATGCTGCAGTGGATTGCCTAGCATCTTTAGCCGCAAGCTACCTAATGCCTGGCCACAATTTAGACCATCTTATGTGTTGCTAACTGTTCCTTTGTTTCAGCTGGTCCAACCGAACCGCACCTGCTGCTTAAGGAGGAAACAGATCATCCCTTGCTGTAAGCCACTTGCACTCGTGTGTAATTGGTTACAGATGGGGAAAGGCCCAAAAAATTAAATCAGCAAGCAAAAGCAGAATGACTTCGGGTTTAAAAGACAAACAGCGCCTTCGTCCAATCAGCGAGGTCTCTGGTTTCCCATTAATACCTGCCTCTACCAGAAGGTAAATGTCATTGTTATTCTGAAAATGCACATGGTTTTTTTCCTGAAGCAGACAGGATCAGATGACAAGCATTTCAATTTGGGTAATTGCACTCACATGTTGATTAAGAAATATGTTGATAACAGTACAATTATACATGTATAATTATATATATATATTGTATATATATATATATATATATATATATAGAGAGAGAGAGAGAGAGAGAGAGAGTTGGGTTGATAACATTTGTGCTGTGATGTACATACTTTCCATGTACCAAAAGTTTCAGTATGACTGAGTCATATCTTTACCTGCCACGCAACACTAGTACTCTCATATCGTCTTGGAGGACTAGCTCATAAGGGGACTCATTAGCCTAGTATTACAGATGTGACAAGTGCACCATAATAGGCCAATTATCCCAGAATGCCAGATTTCATTCCAAAGGAAAATAAGTGTGTTGTGATTAATGAAGAACACTTAAGGAGAAGAGTTAGAAAACGCTGCTGGATTGGAGAAAATATATATCAGCCTGCCACCACTACAGATGCTTCCTCCCTCCTGACAACTGCAATTCATTTGAGATGCTATTAACATGCATAATTATGCTGATCAACCGGTAATTAAGTGCCAATTCATCAGAGACCATTTTTTTGTCTGTAACTTCATCAAGCATTGCTGTTGTGTTGTTTTTTATTTTGCATATTTCTTTATACAAAATTGCCCAAATGAGACTCTCATATCTTATCTAACAGCTTTGCAGTTTGTAGACAGGATGTGGCAAATAGAGGATGCAATGTTTTCTGCCTCTGATATTCTCACAGTATTTTCAATGTGTCTAATATTTTCATGGTCTTCACACAGGAGGTTTATAACACAACACCAGGTGTTTCGTATTAATTCATGTGTAGATCACAATCTGATAAGTCTTTCAATTTGTACAGTAAAATAAAAATGTTCCTGTTTTTAACACAGTAAGATAGGCATATCATTGACATTTTCATTCAGCAGCTAAGTAGACATTTTTGTATTTTACTATTTTTCCTCCCTACATTCCATCCGCATTATCAACTTACGATTGACTTTTCTTGTGTCTCATATTCTCATCACAGAAAATTTAACATATATAGAACTAATCTGTATAACCCCAGTTTTTACATTTTTTATTCAAAATGACTTTGCATAAAAATAGTAATTTACCACTTAAAGAATTTTTGTATCACACTTCAGACAAACTTTAGTTTGCAGACAATATGCTTAGTAAAATGAAAATCGATCCATCCATCCATCTTCTCCTCCTTCATCCATCAGGGTCGCGGTTGGGCCAGTGCCTATCTCCGGCAGACTATGGGCGTAAGGTGGGGTACAGCCAGGACAGGACGCCAGTCTGTCCCAGGGCAACACACAGACACACAAGGACGAACAACCATGCACACACACTCACACCTAGGGACAATTGAGAGAACCCAATTAACCTAACAGTCATGTTTTTAGACTGTGGGATGAAGCCGGAGTACACAGAGAGAACCCACGCATGCACGGAGAGAACATGCAAACTCCATACAGAAAGACCCCAGGCTGCGATCAAACCGAGAATATTCTTGCTGGAAGGCAACAGCACTAACCACTGCTCCACCGTACAGCTTTAAAATGAAAATATAATTTTTTTAATTATAAAACTATCCAAACCAAGTGACTGAAAAGGAAACAAATGCATACTAACATAATAACCGTTTGTGCTAATCTGGTAGGCTTAAGAACTATTTCATATTTTTCATATCTGGAAAACATTTTTTTTATATCACTGTGGACTAACTTCAACCCATTCTTCAGAGCATTGAAAGTATTTAGCCAACGTTCAAAGTTAATAACAATGAGTATCAGTTCAAGGTTCTGCCATGCAATCCTAGTCTGATGTCGGGTCTTTGACTATAACCATTTTTAGCTACTCGGGGTTGAACTTGCTGGTTTGTTTGATATTGTTGTCTTGGTAAAATGCCCAATGTAACACCAGTTTGAAAAAACAAACCATTGCAAGAACATTCTCATTCTGGGTTTTCTACTGCAAAGCTCAATTCAGTTCATGGTTCTGTCAATTACAGCAAGTCGTCCAGTTCCTACAACATCCCCGTAGTTCTGTGAATCCTGTTCAGATGCTGTTCCTCTTTAAATCCCAATTTGCAGAAAATCAAAAGCACATGGAACTCGAATGTCTGTCTACAAAGTAATATTGCCTCTTTTCCCCGTCGGAACTTTTATTCTTGAACCGCTTCTTAGACAATTCTTGACCCGTGCAGCAGAATATGTGTGCTCGGTAACAAGCTGACACCTGTTTCCACCAGTTATGGAAATGAATTTTTTGTCATCAGAAGTGGGTGGTACAGAACGCAAACTAATTAGGAACAATACTGTTCCTAAAGGTATTAGTTGTGTAACATTGGTTATTATTGTATTTGATAACAAAGACAAATAAAAGCATACCCACACTGTAGCCCTCCAGCCTTGCTACATAAAATATCTCTCTGTTACATTAAATTAGGGCTGGGACTTCAACACATTAATTTAAATTGATTAATGTGAAAACATTTTAGCGTGCTGAATAAATTAACACAATTAATTGCATTATCTTATATACATACAAACATAAAGGGGTATGAGTCTGTTTTAAGTCATACAATCCATGTGCAAAAAAAAATTAATCATTTGGCTTTTGGTTTATTAAAACTTAACAGTAGGCTATAGAAGACTCTACATGCAGTCCGTTGGTTTGCTTTTATGAAATCTCTCTCTGTCCTCCTCAGGTCAGCCTTCAATCTTCATCCCTCCCCTGATTTTAGCAAAGTTAGCAAACTTTCAAGTCACATCATGTCCATTATAAAAATCAATGCGTGGGTGAGAGGCTGAGCATTTCTAAGCAGATGCGGCAAAATGTCTCAAAAGATGCAGATATATTTAAGGCACGAAGTGGGGGAGAACCGTTACCATCAACAGCTGAAAGGTGATCAGCACAAGAGTAGGTTGTGAGGCGATAAACATCAGTGGCAGATAGAATTGATGCATAAATCCTAAAAGAGTGTAAAGAACTAAGAAAGATGTTAGAATTAATTAATTAAAAAATAAGACTAGATCTTCTCTATAAAAGAAGCATTGGTAAAGGATATGGATTATAAGTACAGACATAAAAGGTAAGGCATGAGAAGACATGTATCAGCATTAGGTCTCATTTTCCTTAGCCTTTTGATTTTTAACCCCTCCCAAATATTATAGTATATCATATAGGTAATTATATAATTTGTGCCTGATCCCAGCTTTTCTAAAGAAAACTGACTGAATTGCTCCAGTGGAATAACAATAATCCCCTTTGGGCTAGTCAAGTCACTACCTTGCTGTAAAATATATTTACTTCTTTCTTTTAATTGCTTTTATAGGGATTTCTATTGGGATGCAGCTCAGGGGTAGGTGTTCCCAAAACTATTATTATCTTACATTCAAGTATGTTCTATTTCTTTTTTATCATTTTGTTGCAGTGCCTAGGACTAAAGCAATCAGTAGAGATATAGAGAATACCCTGGACACATTTGCTCTTACTGAAAGTAATACTGGTCACTTTGAGTGGCACAGCCAGGCCACCAGTTTGAATCTGAGGAATTAGATAAATCTTAGGGTGACAGCAATGAAGTCTTAAAATCTCAAATACTTCAAACTCATCACATAACATACCTTTACATACTTTGTGATACTCCTTTTACATTGTTTTATTTTATGCTGACAAATACATGTCTTAGTATCAGAAACTAACAACTTGGTATTGCTAATACATTTTATCTCTATATCTGATGAGGGTATTAATAATTTTGCGTATAGCTGCTCATTTGTCTGGACAGCATGATAACACCAAAACAAAACCTTTTTTTAGTGAGGCAACAATGCAACTTGCATTCGTTGTATTTCAATGGTTATATATACTTTTAGCAGTTTTGAGTGTTGTGTCATCTTTCTTTATTAATTCCTCCTTAGTATCAGTTGATAATTGTTGTGGGTCTTTTTGAGTTTTAATACTTTATCAACATGACCATTTTATGTGACCCTAAACAGATCATGTCTGTCTTTATGTACTTTGTTCTTCTTTGTAATTATCTTCTGTTTCCTCATGACTTTTTGTTTAACAACATTCTTTTTTAAGTTTAATGCAGTGAGTTCAGAATTTCTTTGGGTAATTCAAAGCTGTTAATTGTTGTAAAAAATAACCAGTTTAAACTGCTTGAGTTTGTCTCATTCGGTGAACTCATCTTGGAGAGAAGGAAAAGGAACAACCAGCATGAGTGATGTTTCCTGGTTGTAAGAAATGAGATGTGGCTTTGAGGTTTGATGGGGCAGAAGGAGACTCATGTAGACAACTCGCTGCTCCTTGAGACAGCATGTCAGCATTGGCTCAGAAGCCACTGTACCGCATCTGGATGATGCAGTCATCATTGTGGCAGGCCTGTCAGAACAAACTGGTGTGCCTGAGACAGATTCAGCTTCAGTGGCTTGGTAGAGAGTTTTTGACACATGTATTGACTTAAAATAAAATATGTTACCTTAAATGGCAAGCTGGTGGTGCTTTAGTGAAAGGGATGTCCAGAGACATCAGATGGAAAAATTGTTATGCCCACTAATCATCTAAAAGCATCAACTGATCAGGAACAGTAAAAGCATAGATAGACTGGTTAGTTAAACAAACTTATTGTGTCTACCACTAGGTGGGGTATGAGAGTAGGTGACAGAGGAAAAGAAAAGGAGAAGAAGAGATAAGATGGAGGAAAGGAATACCTCATGTTACTGTACTGCTGAGAAAGTTATGAATAAAGCTGTTAAGAGTTTTTTGTCTACTTGAGCTTCTACCTCGTCCGAGCTCCCAAGCATAACAATTGGCGACGATGACGTCTGTACCCACGCCTGCACCGTTCCTGTCCTACGATTCCGTTTTCCTTGTGGCGGAAGATGTTCGAGAACTACTTAACGGCTATTCATGCTACTGGAAATTCCTGGTCCAATGCTAGACGCCGTGCTCTTCTAATTCATACACTTGGCTTTGAGGGACAACATTTATTTTACACCTTGCCTAACGTCAGGACTTCATATCATGAGGCAATGACGGCATTGGAACTACAGTTTGCACCAAAGGTGAACGTTGCTGTGGCAAGACATCAATTCTGACAGTGGACGCAGATGGCGGATGAGACTGTGCCTCAATACATGGCTGCTGTACGTGAGTTGGATATCACATGTGCTTATGGGATCATGGAAGATGAGATGCTACGGGATCAGCCTATTGAGAAAGCTTATGCACCAGAGGTGAGAAACAGACTTTTATTGGAATTTTCACTTACGTTGGACACTGCCATCACGCTGGTGTATCAAGTGGAACATGTAATAGGATGTTTGGAAGCCACAGTTACCCTTGACAACAACACTGCTCCTGCTTCTTTGTATGTGGTTCAAGGAGGATCTGCATTACTCGGAATGGACCTAATAAAAGCACTGAAATTGACATTTAGCCATGATTCAATCCATGTTCCACCTCCTGAACATGCTTCTTCTGCTGCACCTGTGTTGCTAACGAAAACAGACACTGCTTCTATTGGCGGTGTTGCTGGGTTTGTGCACAAAGTTAAAGTACCTGAGGATGCAGTCCCAGTTCAGCAAAAACTCAGACGCCTTCCATTTGCAGTACGAGAAGCTGTGTGAGAGGAACTGGATCTGCTTCTGAAAGAGGGCATTTTCGAACTCATTGATGCTTCTCCCTGGATTTCTCCTATTGTGGTGACAACAAGAAAAGAAGGCAGACCAAGACTATGTGTTGACTTGAGAGAACCGAATAAAGCTATTGTTTGTTTTTGGTTTTTTTGTTTGAGCTATTTTTACGGCACTACTGGCTCGTTTTTCTGACAGTAGGCTGACAGGAAAGAGGGTATGAGAGAGACATGTCGGAAAGGACCACAAGCCGGATTCGAACTAAGGTCGCCCACGTCGAGGACTAAGGCCTCCGTACATGAGTTGTGTGCGCTACCCACTGCGCCACCTGCACGCCCAATAAAGCTATTGTTGCTGACAGTCATCCTTTGCCCCACATGGATGAGCTTTTGAGTGAGCTCAGAGGTGCCTGTATTTTCTCCACCATAGATTTGGCATCTGCATACCACCAACCTCTACTACATGAGAACAGTCGGGACCTCACGGCTTTTATCACACACAAATGACTTTTCCGTTACTGCTGTGTCCCCTACGGGTTGGCCTCTGCTCCATTTGCATTCCAAAAGATGATGGAAACTGTGCTTAAAGGGCTACCTGGTGTGCACAATTACTTGGATGATGTAATTGTTGCAGGATCTTCTCTACAGGAACATGACAGACACCTATGTGCTGTGCTCCAGCGTCTTACGGATGCAGGTCTCACACTCAACATGCAAAAATGTACATTTAGACAGTCCAGCCTCAGATTTCTTGGCCACATCATTTCCAAGGATGGCATCCTTCATGATCCAGACCATAGTGCAGCTGTCCATAAAGCCCCATCACCACATGATCTACCATCTGTGCGCTCCTTCCTGGGTTTAATCTCCTGGTACAGTAAATTCCTTCCCAATTTTGCAACAGTAGTGGAACCAATGCGGGCTGTACTGAGAGACACTGTTGACTCTTGTTTCATATGGACTGAAGGAGCTGATCAAAGCTTTAAGGAACTAAAAGAGCTTTTACTGAACAGTTCTGTTCTGGCTCTTTTTGACCCATCTCTCCCAACCATTGTCACCACAGACACTTCAGACTACGGACTGGGTGGTGTGTTGACTCAGATACACCCAGATAATACTGAACGTACTGTGGCATTTGCATCTCGCACTCTGACCCCTACAGAATGAAAATACTATACAGTGGAAAAGGAGGCTCTTGCTTGTGTGTGGGCTGTGGAAAAATTGAGGTCTTATTTCTGGGGCCGACGTTTCACACTAAGAACTGAACATCAGGCACTGGCGACACTACTCGCTACCAAAGGCATTCGGCATGCTGGAATGAGAGTCGCACGCTGGTCTGCACGTTTACTATGCTTCACCTATGATTTGGAATACAGACCTGGATCACAAAACCAGGCTGCAGACTGTTTGTCACGGTTGCCACTCCCTATGGATTCTACTTCTGTACATGAACCTGACATGGTTGCATCGACTGTGTCATATCTGTCTGTTGCTGAGTTCACTTCTGCTTCCTCTCAATGCCATGAGCTCACACTCCTCCGTGGACAGATAGACAAGGGCTGGCTGAAGTGCAAGAAGGATGTCGACCCTGTCTTAATGCAATACTTCCACATCAGGAATGAACTTTCTGCATCTCAGGATCTGGTCATGAGAGGTGAACATCGATGCATCGTTCCTGTTGCTTTACATGGTACTGTCATTCATCTGGCACATGAATCACATCAAGGTGTTGTTCACACAAAACAGAGACTTTGTGACCTCAATTTTTCTCATTTTTTCACAGTGTAACTACTAATGTTGTTCTTACATTTCTGGGCTCTATTTTCAGCAGAGAGGGGAACCCTGACTATTATAGTCACTGATAATGGGCCGCAGTTTCTTTCCAGCTCTTTTGCAGATTTTCTCAGAGAAAGGTGAATATCTCATCTTCGTACAAATGTATACCATCCACAGTGCAATGGTGCTGTTAAAAGATGGAATAGAGTTCTTAAGGAGACAATCCTAACTGCTGAACACATGCAGAAAGACTGGAAAACTACAGTGACTGATTTCCTACAAAATTACAGAGCAAAACCACATAACACAACTGGAGTATCTCCATCAGAATTAATGCTCAACAGGAGGATGAAGACAAAAGTGAATATCTTTCCAAGTTCAGAGAAAAGCAGAAAATGCACTACAGTCCAAGAAACAGTTAGACAGAAACAAGAGAATTCGAAACAGTATACTGACAAGTGCCGTGGAGCAAAGACACCAACATTCAAACCTGGAGACATTGTGAGGGTAAAAAGACCTGATCATGTTCGCAAAGGCTTGTCAAGATTTACTCCACCATTGTTTGTTGAAAAGCAGATTGGAGGAAGTACTTATGTACTCAGTGACAATAAAAGGTGGAATGCTGCTAGACTTTCACGTTATTCTGCAGGTTTTCCATGTAAAACAAAACTAGAAAAGCATGACCCTGTGATTCAAAGGAAAAGTGCTAGAACCGCTGCTCGACCTGTGTGGTTCAAGGACTTTCAACCAGGTTAAAATAAAAAAAGATGAATAATAAATACATAAAGGATTTATGTTACATGTTTAGGGTTCAGGTGAACTAATTCTCATGGTACAAATTGGTTACAAACACCTGGAATTTATGTTTACAGTAGTTACATTTGGTAATTATGTTCCATAGTAATTTCCAGTGCTAGAGTTTAAAAAGTACAGGGTTGCTGAATATATTTGTTTGGCTTTGTGTACTTAAGTAACTACCTATTTTGATTACAGCTAACCTTATATTTGTGACATAAGAAACGTTAAATGAGGTTGATGTCCAGCCGTATGCTAAATGGATACATGCAATCTTTTCAAGAGGGGAATGTTGTGTCTAACTCTAGGCGGTGTACGAGAATAGGTGAGAGACGAGAAGAAAAGGAGAAGAAGAGATAAGATGGAGGAAAGGCATACCTGATGTTACTGTACTGCTGAGCAAGTTATGAATAAAGCTGTTAAGAGTTCTTTGTCTACTTGAGCTTCTACCTCGTCTGAGCTCCCAAACATAACAAAACTATCTTTTTGTTAGTGTGAAATAATTGTTATTAAGATTTGAAGGGAAAAAAAAAGCTGAATGATAGAAAAAAAAACAAAAACCTAAACCATGTCTTACCAGGGGACAGCACATGAATTGACAATGACTGTGAGATAATGTGTAAATATTAGCAATGGTTTACAAATTATTTATGTAATGTAAGCCATAATAATTCACTTTTTTTGTATTGGTGCTGTTAACAAGTAACTTCGAAACCAATAAATGTCACTAACGCTTTAACTTAATTAAAACAATACCATTTTGCAAGGTAGGATTTCAGTCAAACCTTACTTCCCTGCACATAGCAATTTATAGCTGGAGAATTATGAGAGAGAGTGACACAAATAATAGCTATTAAACTGTCAGTGGGTGCAGGCTAAATCACATTACAGAAATTAGCCCAAGATACTCTGTTATAAACAAAAACCACCCTCTCTTCACAAACAAAAAAAGCTAGAAGATAAGGTTAAGTCATAAACATCTGATTTGAGTTTAGTTTAGTTTTCTGTCTTAAAATTTGAAAAGTCTGACAAACTAAATATTCGGTTATTTTATAATTAGAGTGACAGTTTAACTTAAAGCTCTCAAATCCTTCAACTCACACATTGCAAACAAAATTTATTCTTTGGCTTTTCAAGACTACAGAGCAAAATGGGTGATGAAATTATTACACCAAAGTAAAACTGATCACATTTCTTCTCTGTGAAATCATAAATGTAGAAGCTGAAACCAGCTGTAGAAGCTCACTATTGGTGGTATTTCTGTCAGATTACCATGGCAACACTGACACCTGCTGGTTGAAAACGATCAACAAGAATTTTTTTCTCATGCTTATCCTTTCTTTTTATTTAACACTTTGTATTTTATTGTGCATAATAAAGATTTTACTTCCTATAGTTTAGAAACTACTTCTATTGACATTACCTTCTGTATTTTTAGAGATGTTCCCCTATGCGCAACCATGTAAACTATTACACATAAATCTCTCAAATTTCTCTTAAACGTCGATCAGTTATGTAAGCTTACATGTGAGGAGGATTTAGTCATTAGCCAATCATTTGCAATTAACGATAAGGATATATATACTTTTTTAATTGACCAATTGCATCGAAAACTAAAAGACTGCTCATTTATTGTTCTGTATGTGTGTTTCTGAAAGGTTAAATTAGAACCAGATCTGTAAGCAATAATAGCAATTGCCCTTATTGTTATGTTTGAGATTTGGAGACACTGTGCTTATATTTAAAAACAGGGTTATTTTTGTAGCCTTTATTTCACTTTAATACCTATTTCACACAAGGTCCTATTTTACACTTGCTTCAAAGGATTTTAAAAATTCAATTTCAAGTACAGTTTTCTATGTACAGGGCTCTGAATGGCTAAACTCATTAAGTGAGCTTTTGACCAAGCACTTGGCTACTTTTAGACTTTGATCTAAAACCCAGAATATCTTCTACTAACACTACTATGTGCTCCTTGCACAAAGATAATATCCAAAAGGGACAGATGCTTTCAGGCTGTGGCTTAAACAATGGATAAGTCTCAGCTTTACGATGACTCTGTAGATGTCTCTGTGATGAAAACCTTTTTTTCTGTGATTTTATGTCAGGATTTTGCTGTACTCTGTATGCTAAAGTATACAGCGCATTGTCACCTTATAAATAAATGTAAAACTGCTTACTTTACCCTTAAACTGATATGCTGCTTTTAGTATTCATTGGCACATTACTTGTGAGATCTACTGTACATACCTAAAATGATTCAAATCAAAGTTCCTGCTTTTTCAGAAACAAACAGGGAAAATGCTGAAATATTCTATTTTTTGTACTCCGGAAAAAAACAGCAGCCCCATATAACCACATTTGTCCAACTGATCTTACAAAATGTTATCTCCAATAGCTATTTTACATAACACATAAATCTAAAGATTTTAAAAATACAAAGAATTGTAAGAGTTAGTCTTAGATGTTTACCAAGGTCTGTTCCTATTGCAGCTCTAAGACAGGTCAGTTTACACTAGCAGAGATCTCCCAGCATGTTAAGTCAATTTTGACTGGTAATAAGCTAGAATACTGGCAATATCAATTTTTACTGCAAAGATGATTAATTGAAATAAAAAATAACCATGATCTGAATGTGTAAATAAACTTACTAACAAAAATGACAAAGAAATAATGAAAAATAAAGCTAGTCGATTAGAAGCAGACCAAATTTCAGTTATATTTATAACTGGGCTGTTTAGACATTTAGATAACGCACATAAGTAAATGAAAAGCTTAAATGATAGATTACAAGGCAAATGTTTTTTTTTTCCTTTTTTTTTGGGGGGGGGGTATTTTAAGGATTAGGAGACTACAATTGACAATGCTTGATAAATGCCTAAAATTCAAAATTCAAGACAAACTCTTTAGTCTTTCAGGGGCAGTACAGCATTTAGAAAAATTTACTTATATAGCAAATATCTTAGATTACATCAATTAGGAATTGTTCTGTAGTGCAGTTAAAATTAATTAATAAGTTATCTATATTCAAATGAAAAATTAAAACACCAATAAGTATTATAATATTGCTTTAAAACATTTCTAAAACTCCCTTTTATTAATGCTTATCTTGATCAATTACATTTGTATAAGAAAATCCACTATTTACTTAGGGTAGTGCTCTAATTAGAGGGATGCAATTTGTAGAAAACCATTACTTGATTATTTAAAGGACTAAATGATATCCCGAACATAAAACCCCCCTCTCCCTCACCACACATACAAAGAAAGAACAGTCTTGAAGAGCCTAATGCCATTTATTATGCTGTACAGACAATCCTGAGATACATCAAAACATTATGAGATACAGAAGGTACAAAATGGCTATTCAAATATTTCTAAAGCAATGGGGTAAGTTACGGAATCAATGTTCTTTAGGAATGCACTGAGCAGCCTTTTCTATACTATTCACAAAATAGTAGCCACAATATATAATAAAAGCATTGGGTCACACCAATAAATAATTTAATTTAGATTTTGCATTTGTTGCTGTGGAAAAGCTCGACTGGCCTGCAAAATGCCGTATCTTACCCTACAAAACCCCGGGATTAAGAAGAGAAGATGCTGCAATTCTGGTTTTCTGATCAAGATATTTTCCCCAACCCTTGCAGAAGATGTTTACTGAATAGTTGCTATTGCTGGGAACGGATGTCCATTAACAAATTGGACCCTATAGAATAAAAAAGGATGTCATCAAATTTCATGTCTGTGAAAAGTAGGCAAACAAATAGTTTTGACAATATAATGCATTCCTACCTCTTAAATACAAATACCTTTCAAATTACATCTGAACAAATAATTTTAAAAAAAGCTGTGACAAATAAAACAATTGTTACATGTATTAAATATCTGTTCTGAGCCCATTCATCAGATCATAAAACAAATACTCTTTTTTCTTGAAAGTTTAAGTCGGCAACTGTTCTAGAGATTTAGGTTTATGTTTGTTTATTCAGGTATCATCTGGACCAGTTGTTTGAGCTTTTAGACCCGCTGGTTGCCACTTTTCAACTCTTCTGTCCAAAGTTGAGCTGAAGCTTCTGTGCGAAGGAGAGAGCAAGCGAGAAACTCCATTTACTTTAAGTGCCTCATTGTCTATTGGGCATATGTAGTCTGCAGATTCATCCGGTTTCCTCTTTCTGAGATGACTGAATTGGGTGAAGCCCAGCTTCTTTGGCTGAAACAACACAAATGTTGAAACACAATATTCACCCATTATGATATTAGCATTTTTTTCTTATAACAACAGTGACAAAAGGCTTTCTTTAAATGGTTACTTACTTTTACTTTAGCAGTGGTAGTAAGTGGTACATGGCCCGTGGCATTGCCATAGTCCCTTTTCTCCTGCATGGCTTGAGGCCCAACCAAGGCAGCGAAAGCAGTTGCAAGATGACGTCGAAGCAAAGTCTTTTGTGGAGGAATATTTAAAAGCAGGGCCAAAGTCTCAGAGCTAAACCGAGGCTCCAAGATCTGTGAACAAAAAACAGAAAGCAAAAAATTAAAAAACATTTTGACCCAACACAGGAAATAAAAGTATCTTTTTTATGTTTGCAGACATGGAAATTAGCAATTAGAATGTTCTATTCAATGCAATACCCCCAAACTAAAAAGAAAACAAATAAGGAAATAATAAACAATAGAGACTCACTATTTGCATTTTTTTTGCAGTACTTACAATAAGTCCTCCATGTACACCACTCCCCCGTAGATTAGGAGCATACTCAGCAAGATCAACTGCTCTTAGCCACTCCATTACACAGTGGTTTGACCACTGTACTACTTCTGAAGGAGAGGGGTGTTTCTGGGAAAAAAGTAAAAAATAATATTTAAAATTACACACTACTAAAATCCCAAAAATACCTGTTTAACCCTTGAAAATTAATTCATGCTTGATTATGCTTGATTGATGATAAGACCGAATGTTTAATAAAAAAAAAAAAGCCATGCTGATTTCACACACGTTTTATCTTCGCTGCCATCCTGTGGAATTTTTTAAAATTACAACATTCTAGTACCAAGAGACCTTGTAGGAACGTCCTTGCATTTGAATATCTATAAGGCAAGGATTTATTCTGAATATTTCTGTCAGTATAATATCATTTTTACCTCCAATAAGGCAGTTATGTTTTCATTGGCTTTGGTTTGTCTGTCTGCCTGTTATGGATGGACTATGCTAAAATGTTCAGAGAAGGTGCATATTGTGACTCTGAACCTTTTGATTATGGAATATTTTGAAAGTTTTTCTAAATACATTCAATTAAAGCAGAATCACAATATCTCGGGGTCTGCATTCTGCCAGTGCTTTTTTTAGATAAATTAATTATTTGTTTTTTAACCAACCTCTTCGCCAGGCCTGCGCCGAAGACAATTTGGATTGAACTTATTGACATGAAGAACATGAATGGCACATTTAATGCTGAGATGATGAAGCTGGCTGGTGACTTTTAAAGTCAAGAGATCATTCTGTGATGACAAAAAAACAATAAAAAACAAGAAATGAATTTTATGAAAAGTATTCCTTCAAATTACAACCAAAACAACTTTATGACTTTTAGATATAGTTTAAAATTGTTTATGCATTTTAATAGACCTTACCACAGTTAGATACTGTATCATCCGTCCATCTACTCTAGCCTCATAAAACAGGTCTTTATACTGAGGCAAGCCGATATCATCCAGCCAGCCTACATAGAAAAGAAAAAGTATTATAACTAGTTGTATAGTTTGGTGAATGGAATAAGCAACACTACTTTGAGAGTGTCGATTTGATTAAAGTTAAAACAGTCTGAGAAGAATTCCAAGCATATAAACTCTTACGGGTAACCCAGATGTGGTCCAACTCTGAAGATTTCTCTGTAACTTTGGAAGTAAAAGCCTTCAAACCAAGTTGCAGCTTTTTCCTGTGAAGGGGGTGCTTCATACCCATTTCCTGAAATCAGAATGAAAGGTCAAAATAAAATAACAGATAAGCTCTGATAGGTTGTATACTATTTGTATGGGTAAGTGTATAATTTTTTTGGCTTGGCTTAAAGCTCTCTAACCTTCTCAAAATCTTGAGGTGTGGCTGACAAAAGTGTCTGTCCATTTTCAACCCACTGTCTGGTGAGATTGATGTATTGGCCAAGTCCATAGTCCTCAAGCCAGCTACATACTTGCTCCTTGGACCATTGACTGAATGGAATATTGAGATCTCTGATGGCAACAAAATGTATCAAGAGACAAATAAAATGATTCATCTGGAAGAACTGAAAATAGTAAAATGTAGAAACACAACTTGTTTTACCTTGTGGGGTTAGATTCAGAGGTTCTGGTCAGTCTTGGCCCTGCAGTTGCACGCAAGCCTCCCCTTCTAAACTGGCTGGCTTCTTGATCTGCTGGCTGGAAGCCCCCAGACTGGGTTCTACGAAGCCTGTGTTTATAAAAGTGCAGATTTGCAGATTAAACTAATTGCAGATTTGATTCTCAAAGCAACTGAAATCTCAATGTGATATTTCTCTGAATTCAGTCTTTTTATTAGCTTTTCAGGCTGTCAATATTATCATCTTGGTCTCTTTGTATGCTCGGTGTTTACATATGTATGGGCTTGTTTTCCAACATGATGGGAACCATATTCTTTTAAAACGCGACATCCTTTGGGGACCAATCATTCTCATGTGAACCTCAACCAGGTCCCACAGGGGGAAATTATTTTTTTGGGCTTAGGTGTTAGGTTTAGGACTATGGTGTGAAATGAGTTTTGGTTAGGGTTAAGTGTGTATCAGTAATGGTTAGGTTTAAGATAGGGGTCAGGGTTAGGCCGTAGAAATTACATACAAAGTAATGTAAGTCAATGGAAAATCCCCACAGAAACAGTAAAACTTGACGCTCGTGTATTTTTGTTTGTGTGTGTCCTGGTGGGTGACCATGTTTTTGTTACCTTGTGGGGATGATCTAAGATTTATGTGTGTGGGGGGGATGTGTGGGTGTGGGTGTGTGTGTGTGTGGGTCTGTATGTGAGTGTGTTGTGATAGGGTGGGGGCAGGTATGAATGTAAAGATATTTATTTTATGTTGAATGGCAAAGGGGTAATGTTAAGTCAAATTCTTAGCTGTGGAACTGGGGTACTTAAAACAAAGAGATTTATATGATACAAATTGAGTTTTGGTGCTGTTATTGCACAATGATTTGCAATATTTGTATACATGCTTGTTTATGAATATATCTGTGAAGGGTTTCAGTCATCTTTGCCAAAACTGAATTTTCCAAGATTGTCGTTGTTAAAACCATCTCTATGAATAATGTAATAAATAGGACTTATTTCTAAACTGATTTCAAATTGTTTATGTGTTTTTGTGTCTCTGCACTTACTTTCCCCAAAATCTCTTGAAGCTCCTATTGTTCTTCATATACTCAGGAGATCCGACAGCTCGCTGGCCAGGCTGTGCACGCAGCTCACAATGAGTAGGAGAATTCTCTCTGGTTGTAGAGTCATGGGCTCTCTCAAACTTTTCTAAAAAAGGTTAGAAAAGCCACAGTTACTGAGGACAGAGAGGATGCAGATTGTTTGTTTCCCAAAAATACCACACATTTTTTTTTACATTTCTTTGGAGATGTTTGTGTTGTTAAAAAAAGACTTTGCTCCGAGTATAAACAGAGTAGACTACGCTTCAGCAATGTACTGCCAAAAACATACTCTTGATTGAAGACATTGGAGTAAAGATTATATCTGTTTCCTGTAGTTAGTAAGGCAATGTTTCTGAAAATATCTTGTTGATGATGAGTGGAGCCAGATTTTCTTTCCATATATATCATTAACCCTTTAAGCCCCAATCATGAAGTGATTGACAGAAAATTCTGGTTATTTAATATTAGAGTTGTCATTGAATTCTATGAAAAATTATAAAAAAAAAAACACAAGTTAAATTTGATCATTATTTGTATAAATTTTGATACATTAGGCATTTCCTTATAATCTTTTACACATTTTCTGTTCCCTACATATTTCTGATTTATTAAGTCGGGTTCTCAAGAGCGAAAATATCCCACTGATGATGCTAAGGTCTTTAAAATTCATGTATCAAATATGATACACTTGGCTTTAAAGGGTTAATGTGGAACATGAGTGGTAGCATCTTACAGTGCTCTGATGAGTGCAGGTTACAAATGACTGGATAAATAGAGAAATGAATGAACTTGGGTAATTTCTATAGTATTATCATCATGATCAAGTTTGTAAGTGAAAATGTTTTAGCCAGATAACAGGGTGTGTCTGGTTTTTAAACTGGTCGGTCACATCAAGGAAGGGTGGAGCTGAGCTGAATGTGGTCAGTCCACGCAAAGAAGAGGTTGGGCTGGGTAAGTAACCCTATCCCATGATCCTTCTGCTCTGACAGGGGCCTCTGCAATTAGCTGTGATCAAGGGTACAGTGGTCGTCTGGTCAGGAGAGAGTGGTTATAGCTCCAAATATGAATCTCGTCTGCTCTCATGGGAATCACTAGACCACTATGAGATCCTATGCCAAATCTTATTAAAGGGTGCATCCTCTTATATCATAAAAAAAAACATTCGGATGATTTTTTTGTGAACTTACTATGACAAGAGTCTCCATCTTCACATCGATCTGGATTTTGTTGATTTTGAATATCTGTATCTCCATTGTCATTTTGTTCCATGACAGCTGAATTCAGAGGCAGAGGGGGACTTTTACCTTCACCCAGTTCACCATGGAGAAACTATTCACAAATTTGAGAAATGAATGAAAGGGAGAAGGTTCTTAATAATACTGATGGAATTAAATGACTTCTAACCTTTATATGCATTTTGTAGTGGTGTGAAAAAATAGCACACTTTACAATATCATTTTGTCTTTTTTTACTGACTTTGACATAAGGTTACTTTTTTTTGTGTATTTTTTGTAAAATCAAACTTCTTTGTTGTACTTAATTTATAAACCTCTACATTTATTACCACATAACGTGGCTAAGAAATTAGACATGTCTATGACATTACATATCATTACTCGTGCATTCAATTTAGCGTGCTCATGACTGTTAAAGTGAAAAAAAAGGGTGTTGAGATTGGAAAAAGAACTGTCTGAGGCATCCTGTCTGGCATAGCTTATAATAGCTTATATGTCTGGCAGAGAAGCATAAGAGATTCTAAAAAAAAAATCAATCAGCATTATCCTTGTCCAGGAATTTGTCTACAAGTTAAAGAAATAAAAAATGACTACCAACTTGGATTGTATATCCAAGTAAGCTTTGCCCATGAGTATGCTTCAAAATGTAAAATAATTATTCAAATAAATTTTGCCACTGTTGATTCAAAAGTACAGTAGATGTCTGTATAATGATAACTATTTTGCACAATTCTAATTTCAATCAGAGGTAAGCAAAGGAGAAAAGATTTAAGAAATGTGGACATGGAAAAGCCAGATTAAAAGTTGCTAGAGAAAACTGACAAAGACCAGAACTTTTGAAGACAAATACTTTTTGACAGATCTGTCAAAAGCTAACTATATGGACACAAAAACAAAGTACAGGATTAGGAGCTAAACTTTATAAAATCCACAACATATTTATCAAGTATAAGATGGTGCTTAAGACAAATGTGGCTGACACACAACTAGACCCTAGAATATGAAAAAGATCCAAAACAATACACTGCCATGGATTTTATAAAGATCATAAAATTTGAAATCCTGCGCAAAAGTGGAGATCATTTGAATCAAAGGCTAGTTCCAGATTTTGCCAGGATAAAGTGGACTTAAATCACAAGAAACCTTTCAAACAACTAGAAGTTGATTGCGAGTGGAGTGTCAAACCAGAAGTGTTTCAAAAAAACAAATGTTTGTTGATATTTTTCATTTAATAAGTATAAAATGTTTACCTTTTTTCACTTACAGATAAAAATGAATAGATATATAAGTAGAATAAAGGTATAGTAAAAAATAAAAGAACCTTCCAAAATGGAAGCCTGTTACTTTCATTTCAAGTTTAAGGTAAATACGCTACAAATATGAACACATACCTTTGGTGAATGTCCATTTGTTATGCCATTCAAGCTGCTTGTGAAAGCCTGTGCCTCTGTTCTGCAAAGAGAAGCACAATATAGTCAGAAAGATCGTGATTAGAGCTACTGATTTCAATATGACCAAATGGTGATTTTCTACCTGGAATCACCATCTTTCTGGACTGACTGAAATGATGGCTGCTGGGAGGACAAACTACTTGTTGACACCTGTCGTGGGTCATAAAAATTCAAATACACAAAGTATATTTATGGACTGCATGATCAACTCTATCATTCAAACATTAAATAAACAGGATTTATTTAAACTCACTTCAGACTTTACATCATCCGATTTTGTACTGGCTGAGTCAACAGTCCTTGTCAGCAATTGGTTTCCTTCCTCGCTGCTACTTGAAGCAGTTCGACTATTCGACAAGGAACGAACAGCAGATGGCCCTTCCACAAGGTAAGGAGGGATTACACATTATATATATCATATCAGGGAGGAACCGAGTAACTCATACAAAAGAATAAATAATCCCATTACCTTGTCTTGAGATGTGAGTAACCTCTTTGAACTGTCTGCACTGATTCAGGAGTAGATTGAGCTCCTCAATCTGTCTGTCCTACAGAAAACACAGTGGGGAGCTTTAAAGTAAGTCAGCATAAACCTATTAGGATATTTGTTAAAAGTTTGAAACCACGAAGGCCTGCTGCTGGTTCTAAATGACTGGTGTCTGATACACCCACATATTACTCTTCCACAGTATGGCCTTTACATCAAAGTAATGGACAGAGAGGGGTTAGACCTAGACCTCGCTTTAAACTAAATTTTATTGCCACCAGCTGCACAGTGTGTGTTTTTTGAAGTGGTGCCAGTCATGGTTTTGCCAAGGTTCTCTTAATACTGCTCCCTCCAAAATTAAGCTTGGCAAAGCAAAGCCTGCTTAATTGTGGCTAGTCTAAAAAGACTTGTCTGAGGGTGTGTTTGCGTGCAGGTTCTCAACTGTGTGCCACATGTAAGTCTGTCTGCAAATGCTTGAAGTGCAAGATAGTCTGGATGTAGGGAATACAAAAGACCCTCTGTGCTATAAATGGTCAGAGGGAGGAACCTTTACAAAATAACAGGATCTAAAAGTAGCTACTTTCAGACATTTGAAAAACCGTTGTGTGTGCTCATACAAAGTAGCTGAATAAAATATATTATAATGAAATGTGTTGCGATCATGACATTTTTTAACAACTAATTCCACATCATTTCTAGTTTTACCTTTTCATCATTGGCAGTGATCAGCAACTTCATTCCACTTCGAAGTCTTTGTAGTTCTTGATCTTGGTAACAATAAAAAAATGAAAGCCTTTTATTATTTCAGTTTGGCTGCTGTTTATGTAATGTACATACAGATCCTTCAACTGGAAAAGTAGTTTAGAGAAGAAAAGATGTACCAGCAAGTTTAAGATCACTTTTTTGATAATATTTGGCCAACATTTCTTCATTAGCTTTAACTTTTTGTTATCATTAAGATATTTTTTTTGTGAACTGCCTAATCCAAAATTAAGCTTCTAATATTGAGTTCTGTAGAGTGTTTTTGTTATACTTTCCTTGCATCGATTGCGTAAATCAGTATTTGCACTAAATTACTGTAATTATGAAGAATCAACACCCCAGAAACACCCCAAAATTTGATAAATACATTTTCTATACAAGATATAAACACAAATAAGTGTTAATAAGTAATTTAAGCATTTTTTTCAAAGCAGTCCCTTAAAGCAGAAGGAAATAAAAGGATAATCGAGAAGTGGCCCAAGGAGAAAAGGCGGTGAACATTAGATAAAAAGTAGACAAGGCCCGAAGATTTTTTTCAATTTAGTGCTGTATAGTCTTACATTCGGTGTATAGCCTCTTCCTGTACATCTCCTCTGAGAGGGACAAACACAGAGACCCTCAAAACACGGTTTATAGATGGTCAAGGCATTTCTTTTTTCTAGAGGATAACTCTTTATCCATGATTTTTTTTGCACTGGTAGCATGTCACTTGCAGATTGTTGTTTTGCTTACCTCTTGCTGAGATTTCTGTGGTCAGAGGAGGTCTGGTCAGCAACTGAGTATGCAAGCTCTCAATCTCTGCATTCTTACTGACCAGAAGTTGCTGAAGGCTGTTGATCTCTGCCTGAGGTTATACAGTGAGAAGTATTAGCATAATTTAAACAAAGATTTGTTCAATATTTTTACGAAAGGTCCAAATCATACAAATTTACTACCAATGATACATTGGCTCATAAATGGATTTAAAATCTAAATTCCAGTACGTCCCTTGCCTTGCAAGCTAGACTGTATTACTACACGGAGCGTATGATTCGTATCGGTCTACCTTTCCAGGCTAGTATGTCCCAATGCTAAAATCCCTGTCTTTTTGCTTTACTCCTTTTTATTTATGACAGACCCAAAACAAATAACAAGAACATCTTCTGAATTCTAACACACAAAAGGTAGAACTAAAGCTTCCCAGACTTTACAGTTTGTTTCAAACTAAGTTACATAGGGGAGAAACACACTGAGAAGTTTTGTTAGGCTGAAGTCTGTCTTAATCCTACAAAAAAAAATTAAATTTGTGACAGCTATGGACATAAACAATGAATATAGCAAGATATAGCTGATATACTGATAAGTAGTTAACTAGATTTAACATAAAAAATCCTAATACAAATTTCAGAGTTAAACAAAATTTGTCTTAGGATATCATTTTTCATTCTAACATGAAAAAAGACTATTTTATTTTGGTTGCACAAAAAGTTCAAAACATCCCATAAGTTGTTCATGTAAATCATATTGTAGTCCTGAACTGTTTTTTTTTAATAAGGTCTAAACCTTGTTCTGTATTTACTTCTTAAAAGCACTGCCATCTTGGTGGGCTCCTCTCTAACAAAAGCATTGTGACTGTTCTATCTGCTGACATCAAAATTATTACAAACATTGTCTTCAATCCCTAAAATCTCCCACAGTTCTGTTAAAAGAAAAAAAAATGAATGAAATGTTAGAATTTTACCAATGTGATATAGTTAAAATAAATTCAGAAAGTGTTTCTGAAGAGTAAAATGTTTAGTTGAAATGAATGTATATATTATAACTAACCTACAAAAATATGAAGAGCAAAGTCTTTTGTAAAACCAAATGCAAATCCATAAAATATGCTTCTTAAAATACATCAAGCAATTATTAATTCTATTTATATTGCATAAAAGAGAGCAAAGGTAAGTAAAAGAGAAAGATAACATGCATGAGAGAGGGACTTGCTTAGTGGTTAAAACATGAGACTGAACTACAGTCAGAAAAGTTGAGTGGACAATTATCTGTGGAATTTGGGCTTACGGTGTATCTGCAATGTCAACAGATAGTTTACCTTTGTAGCCTTGAGCTTCCTTTCATACTGTAGCTTCTGGTCCTCCAGATGCTGTACTTTGTCCTTGAGAATTCTGAGTTCATTAAGTAAAGCCTAAAAACAGGAAGCATGTGGAAAATTTATCAGGCTTTATATCCATCTATTGTCACAAAGATTCTCGTTGTAATTTTAAACAAACCACAGTTATTAATGATGGAGAATTCTTAATATGTCATATATTAATCCAAAACTGGAAGGTATTTCTTCTGTTTATCAAGCAAAATTAAAACTGCTTAGAATATTAGATAAATGCCAAAAGTACAAGCCATGCAGGTGAACTATGCTTACTCTTTCTTCTCCACAGTGGCATGGCTGCTCTGCATCTGCGCTACCCTCTCTTGGGCTCCCCAAAGGTCTGTCTGGAGCCCCCTCTGTCTTGTGCATACCCCCTGAGGGTCCATCATAGCATATGGTGAAGTTTTTTCCTCGGTTCGTCGCAGAATCAGGAAACCTGCTGTCAGTCGAGATCTCCAGGGGCTTTTTCTCCTGGATCTTGCTATTGATCTCCTTCTGAAACTGACACATCTGCTCCTGCAGTTCGCTAATGAAATTAACTACAGTCTGAAAGATATGGGGGAGAAGAAAATAGGAAAAAAAAAACATTTGTAAATGAGAGAAACATACTGGACATGTGCATATCATAAATTTGAAAAGTATATGCTGTTAAAATGACATGAATTTCTGACCCCCAAAAAATCTAAAGAAATTTCAGAGAAATCTCAGATTTTCACTTGAGAAAATAATTGAAAAACTACTACCTTTAACAGTGTTCTAGGCGTTTTTATGTAGTATAACATTTCTACAAATAATAATGGGTTGTAAACTACAGACATTTTTGGTTACTTTTTAAAAAAAAATGTAATGTCCCATGGACAAAAATGTATCAAACCTTCATAAGAAAAGTAATAAACATATTAGGTATTATAAAACCACCTATTTTGCTTTGAAGTGTCATTTTTTGGGGGGGGTTCTAAACTAATTTTTCTTCCCTTGACTAAAGGAAAACTGGCTCCTCGAGGTTTTAAAGATTGGTGTTTCCAGGTCTTGACAGAACTAAACAACATTGCTTTCAGATTGTTGTTAAGAGATTGTTGTCATGCGTAGAAGATAAAAAGTATTTAGACAAAATTCCTGTAGCACATTCAGTATATGAAATAATTTTTTTTAAGTAATTACATTAATGCCGGGCAATTAATTTCACTTCTCACTCCATTGCTTTAGGTGGCAGTAATACACATAAAGTGGGGTGCCGCCACAAAGAAAGAAAGAGAGTAGCAGGTTTGTGTAGAGAAAAATCAAAATAAAATCACAATTACAAGTTTGGTAAAAAAAAAAAAAAAAAAAAAACACAAGTTAGATTTTTCTTGAAATTTATGTGTATGCACACCTATACAAATTTAATGCTATAGATTTTTGGTACCCTTCAGCTGATAATATTATAAGATAATTTGATTAGATCTATCTGTAGCATTAGCCAGAAAAACACACAAATTAGCAAATATAAAGAAAAGTAATGTAACGGCTCAAGTTATGCACATTAATGCAACCATTACATTCCAGTTTTACTTTTTCATTATGTTTTTTGAGTAATAAATAATAAAAATTTCACAACAAAGGTGGGCAAGTTCTGTAATGTATACGTCTTATTGTTGACAAAGAAAACTCTGTAACAGTGTTGTTTTAAAAAAAATATCTTTTATGTACCTTATATTAACTTTTTTCATTGTTTTGTCTCTTTTATATATAATTAAAAATCTTTTTTTGTTGTTATTACTGTAGCTGCAATGCTATGGCTATAGTTAAAATTGGTACAGTATCTATAGGAATATTGGAAAGCATATTGGTACTATTATTATTACTATATAAGACAACATTGGATGTCAAAAAATTTCTTTCTAGTTTCACTAATAAAAAGCAGACAGATTTTGCCATGACTGTGGACAGAAGAAACTTTACTTGGGGTCCAGTACAGCAGATATGACAAATGATATGGAGGGCCTCCATATCTAATTTTAAACATGAGCCTATTTGCCTCAGAGCCAAGAGCCCCCAAACACTTGTTTGTGTGTACATACAAACATGCATATGTGAGGACAAGTTTGTGAATTAAGCGAAGCAGATGAACAATTATAGTAATAAAAGCATTTTCTTTGGTCCAAGTCAAAGTAGGTGTTAAAAGTATAGCTGGCATTGTATCATTTTGGAATTAAAAATGCAAACCTCCATACAAAATAACCATGTTCAAATAAATTTAAGAAAAAAAAGGGAAGCATTAATTTAAAGGGAGAATTCTTAAAAAAAAAAACACTTTTTGAGACCTGGATTTGCCCTTATAACAAAGCCATCTCATGTTTGGGTCATCGACCTTTAAAACTGGTTATGAGCTCTTTTAAACAATGGACAAAAAAAATCTTTTGACAAACAGTTTTTAAACAGTAACTACATGTTGAGGTATCCTGTCCGGTAAAAGTTCGGGTTTCCATTTCTAGAATTCAGGAAGTCAGCTGGCAGCATAACACATCCTAACACATAAGTCTTGACCAAATACATAAGCTTGTTCAATTAGGGAAAAATTGTAAACCTCATTGATGAAAGGAATGATAAAACCAGTATTTGGGTATTTTCTTTTTGCCACTGTGTCAGAAAGGTTTTATAGGCTTCCATATATTTCAAGAGTTTATTGAATTGCTTGAAAAATATGAATATCAAGAAGATTATTATGTTTAGCCTTCTCATTTGTACCATTGTGATTTTCACATTTCCAGTGATTAAAGATCTTTATCTAAAAAAAAGAAACTTTGAGTAATTTAAAAATAAAGTTCCTTTACATTGGAAAAAAAGATAGTGGTTAGCTTAGCAAACTGCAAAAAGTCGGTTATAAATTAAGTAACTATGCTCAACTTAACTTTTTTATAAAGGCCATTAAGTTTATGTAAAAATGACCAACCTAATTTCAATCTACATAAGTCTTACCTCTGCTTTGTCCTGCCTCTCTGCTCCATGAACCTGCTTTCCCTCCATGTCGGCCAGCTTCAGTTTCAAATTGGAAACCTCCCCAATAAGATTCCGCTTTTGTTTCTCAAGAGACATCCTATGCACAAGCTCCTGTTATCAATGACACACAGCGAGAGTGTGACAAAGACAGTCATATGTAGCCTTATACATTATCCCTTCAATTATATTCAATATTTAGTGCTTGTTCTACAAAGGCAAGATGAAGTGTGAGGCACAGCAAGCTTCCACGTCTGTAGTGTCAGCCCCATCCACACAAACCACATTGGTTTCTAAAGCTGTTTGGTTGGCTAAATATACACAACTCATGACCACTATTTATAATGTCTATTTCGCAGCTCGCTCAGAGCACATAGCAGAGAGGAGGGAGGGGGTTAGACCAAGAAAAAGTATGCAAAACATTTATTGACAGATTATCAAAATAACTTAGACAGGTGCATTTTCCTGCCCTCACTATATGAATGACCCCCTTCTTAAAACTGAGAGATCACAGTTTAACAGGTTTGTAAGATACTGAATGTCCTAAAAGGCTTGCAGCCATGGGGGTAGATGTATTTCTAATTTGGTTCATGTCAAGCAGGTGCTGAATGTCCCGAAATGAGCTTGAAACTTTACAAGTGGAACTAAAGGTTTTGAATGTTTGCTTTTTAAAAAGATCCTGGCTTCCTTTAGACAGCTCATGGAAAATTTTAACTGTAACCAGGAAAAGATTTAAAGCTCAGGTTCAAAGCCTCATATTGACCACGACTCCAAGAAAATGACCCCTTAACAACAGGCAAATTTGAACAAGGGTTTTGTGAAAGAGACAAAGTTGAACACCAGTTTATGACTGGATTGTTTTTTCCCTCCAGGCTGAAGTAAAGATTTTGCAAGAGTTGCAACATAAGAAGTAAAATGAATACCTGGTTTATCCAGTGTCTATCCGTAATGCCTTCATGCAAGCAGTGTCTCGAACTTCAAATAGGATAAGGTTCACACGTCCAGTCCATCCAGTACCTTCTAACAAACTTTTTTAACACTGAAGCAAACAACTAAAGGCCAACGAAGCACATTCAGAACCATTCTTCTTTTTTTCCTTACTGTTTTCAACTTTTTTACAGCTGTTTCTCCCTTCCTCGTTTTTTTCCCTTATCCCTCCCTCTGTTGTCCCTTCCAGTCTCTCTCCTTCTCTCCAGACGCCTGCATGTGAGCAGTCATAGTTGTTAGCAGTTGGGGGTGTGGCTTGCTGCTCAGTTAATCTCCTGCCCAGACGGGTGAGTTTAGCCCCGCATAAACCAGACAGGCACCAGAGCTAGAATTCTACAGGAAAGAGTCTGAGCATCTTAATTATGTTTGTTGTCAAGGTAATCTAAAGCCACTGTCACTGGAATTCAAGAAAACAGTTTCTACATATAAGATAGCAAAGCACATTAAACTGTAGAGAAATTAGTATGTGTAAAAAAGATGGACTCTCTTAGTGCCCTTTATAGTTTAGAAGACAGAACAAAATTGTTTTGTTTTATTTTCAAATTACTGTTATATTCAATATCAGGGTCTTCTAATTTTAGTCAAGTTTAACACATTTTTTTCAGTGAATGTAAAATAAATCCGCATAATTCAATGTTATTTGTGGCATCTACCTGCTGTAGCATCTCCTCTGTGCAGATGAGTTTGTGTTCATGCTCCATCAAGGAACTCTCCAAATCATGGATCTTTACCCCTTGAGCCTCCACCTGGTCTGTCAATACACTCACCTATGTATGTCAAATGATATATTAGAAAGCAACATATTTTTAGAACATATATTGTAGATAGTTTAATGTCCTCAAATTGGATTGCACTCTTGTAGCCCAACCCAAGGGATTCCCTTTAGAATAATATAGTACTGTACAGCAGATTTCATTCTCTTGTTTATTGTAAATAAGTAAAAATTCCATAATAAAATCCTGCATTTTCTATCTGATGCACCATGCTCTCGGGGGAGGAGGTGGTGAGCTTTTGGAGCATAGTTTTCTAGCAGTGGATGTATAGGATGTCCACTGGTTTCCTCAAATAATGATAAGCCTTCTTTTTCAACGGAGAGAAGAGAGGCCATCCTGTATTATTATAGAGCTCTTACAAAGATATTTGAAAATAACAAATGGGTGATGATATACTTAATTATTTACTGAATAATATAAATATTATTCAGTAAATAGAAAAATAAACATGCTTTCTAATAAAATAGGGTTAATTGACGAAAAACAGGCATCACAACAAACAATTTATTAAAAACAAACTTTACAATTTGTGCTTAATGTATGTAAATGATCATAAAATCTAAAAGTAAACTTGCAAATGATAATATTGTGCTCTGATGCTGAAACTGAAACTGCTGAGCATCGTTTTAATACTATACTAACAAGTACTAAGACTGAATTTACATTTCTAAAGAATTTGTTTTCTTCCTGTGAGGCCCACAATAAGTGCTAAAAGGTATCTGCTCTAAACTTACACTAGCACACAAACACACCTAAATGCAACACACCACATAATGGTGCGAGCCTCAGCCTGTCTACAAAGCACTTGCTCAACAACTTCAAGTGATCAGTCAAAACAGGAGATTCTAGTATCATAACAGCACCAAACCCACTTTATGACACTTGTTTCACCTGACTTGTTTAACAGAAACTTACGCAAGACTTTCAATATAAAACTGCCATACGTCTTTATTGTTTTGCCTTCCCCCTCTTTAACTCTAATTTTTTCTCTTCTCTGAGACACAACCAACGTTTGGAATCAATTACCATGTTTTTCACTATTTTTTCAGATGCCCAGGAAAGAAACAAAGTAGGAAACTCAGTTTCTTTTAAATTTCTTTGGAACTTTTTGTTATTCAGCCTTTCATTGCATTTCCTAAAACCAAAGCAACAGTATCCCACCTGCAGAATTAGTGACTCTTTGTCTCCCTCCAGTCGTGATAACCAGTCTTGATAAGACTCACAGTTGTTGTTTGAGCTGAGTTTCTCCTGTTGAACACAGATAATGAATACATTTTAGTATTTACTTTGAAGAACAGTTTATGAGTGATATTCAGTTTACTTTTTTTTTACTATTTAGTATTTAGCAGCAGAAACCTTAAACTTCAAACAGTGCAAGAACTGTTTGGAGGCTGTAAGAGGTTTACAAATCCTAATCCAGCATTAAAACTTTGTGTACCACATTTTATACTGGTTTAAATAGTTTAGAGGGGGAGTACTGGATTAGGTCAGTGTAGCTGGTTTACTCAGTGAAATCTCAGTCATTGGAAGGCAAGAAATATGCACACAAAAAAGGCCTAAAAAATTGTGAAATTGAATAGCAAACTGGTTTTCCTGAAAGGGAATTAAGAGAGTTAGCTAAAAATGTTTACAGAACTTTAATTTAGGCAAAGTTGGTTTATTCCATTTTTTTCTCAGATTTAGCAGAGAAGCTCTTGTTATTTGTAAAGCATTTTAATGCTGCTCAACACTGCAAAATACCTTGATAATAAATGTCCTATATCTGCTCAGTTAATGTTTGAAGAGACCAAACATTCTTTTCAAAGCAGCCACAATATTACTAATGTATGGCCATGCAGCAAATACATTTGGATGGGTATGGTATGTTGTTTTTATGTTTATATTTATCATAGCTACTTTAGGGACGAAGTTCTCTGGTGGGTGTTCCTTGTTGGCCTATACTTGTTACAGCCTGTGAATCAAATAAAAAAAATGGCTTTAATTTTGAGCTCCATATTTCATAAGCTCACTTTTCCTTTATTATGTTGTTAATTTATTATGTTTAGGTACTTAAAAAAAGAGAATATATATAATTGCAGTGTAGTACGGCATGCTGTAGATGATAAAAAAAGTATTATTGTACATAATCCGGTTTTCAAATAACAATTTAAAACTATGCTGCTAATTACAGCCAGACATGCAGAAAGTTTAGAATAAAAATATCACTATGTAG
Source organism: Jordanella pulchra (assembly GCA_034780135.1). Taxonomy (NCBI): domain Eukaryota; kingdom Metazoa; phylum Chordata; class Actinopteri; order Cyprinodontiformes; family Cyprinodontidae; genus Jordanella; species Jordanella pulchra. The sequence goes on along the minus strand of JAUZNJ010031904.1, from coordinate 533 downwards.
AACCTTTCTGATGATATAAAGCGAGCCTAAATATCTCAAAACGCATTGTGCCTCAGTCTAAAGAAATTAAAAGTCCAAAATGAAATTTCCCCATCTGGAAAATGTTATAGAGCAGTTTTTAAGATTTAAGCACTCAAGCAAAATAGAGTGACAGCCAATAATGACAAACCAGAAAAGAAAATACTACATTGAAAACATATCCAAAAGGGATGACCATCCATCCATCCATCCATCCATCCATCCATCCATCCTTTAATGCCTATCTCAGTAGGTTACTGGGCAAGAGGAGGTCTCTAGTTCAGGCTAAAGGGGGACACTTTACAGGTCAGTCAGAAAAAGAAGGGACAGAGAGAATATCTTTATTTTTATCAGTCAGTATCCTCAGTTACTCATTCACTTACTCATATATGATTAATAGTGGCTGTTTAAAATTAATGCTCACTCAATTTCAAATTGGTTTTGATTGATTGATTGATTGATTGATTGATTGATTGATTGATTGATTGATTGATTGATTGATTGATTGATTGATT